>VDFB02315262.1:0-25865 GCA_007258455.2 Sequoia sempervirens | reverse complement strand
CTTCTATGCAACCTTCTTGCTGTATTTCTCCTTATGCATGTCCCATACTCTTTCACATTCTTCCTTGGAGATAGTCACACTTTCAGGCCAAGGTGGAATTGAGAAACATTTTTCAATCATGTCTGGTTTTAGGCTACAAATCACTCTACCATCTACTGACTGAATCTCTTGAGTTGCCGAATTGTAATGCTTGATGCAAGCGATTACAAATTCCAGAGTCTGTATTGAAATAGGAATGGACGCTGCTGCAAGTAATCCAGAGTGACAAGTTTCCTGATTGCAATGTTGCCTGCATTTTCCAATGGTTGCAAATTGAACTCTAGCTTGATGTGGTGCAAGTTAGTCTCAGATGTTTTGATGAAGTCGTGATAAAGAGCTGATTTGGTCTTGTACTCCATACTGAAAACGTTGAAGAATGATTGTAAACACGCCTATATTCAAACAAGTTTTGTGCAACTTTATAAATTTAGCTTGGTGATTTTTCTACTTCAAACGAACGAATTTTTCAAAAATTTTCTGAGATAGGGTTTTGCGCAAAATTTCTTTACAAGAAGACCCAGTTCACCCGTTTTTGAAAATTTTGAGTGTAGACTGAAAAAGCAACAAACCCTAATTTCTTCAAAGTTTCTTGAAAAAAGATGTCACCTGGGTTTTGTTTAGAAGCACATTTTGGATGAACCCAGTTGATCATATGTTGAAAATATTGAAGGCTGATTGTAAAAGCAACAAACCCTAGAATCTGAAATTTTTCACAAAAAAGCTGGCATTTGGGTTTTGCTCAGAAGAATATTTTGAAAGGACCTAGATGATCAAATCTTGAAAGTTTTGATGATTTCATGGACATGCAAGGAAAAGTAGCTGCTGCAACTTGAAAAATTTCTTCAAAAATTGTTCAAAATGATGAGTTGAGAAGACCCATATTGCTGAAAATTGAAAATCTTGACCTTTATCTTCAAAAATTTGATGTTCTGAATGAAAAAAAACATGAAAAAGCAAGGCCTTTGTGTTGCTGATCTGAAAATTGATGAACTTTGAAAAATCAGCAAGCTATGGCTCTCAAATCATGAAAATAAAATCTTCTGTTTGCTGCTCCTCTTTTGCCAGCTGCAAGAATGATGAAAAATGAATAGAAAAGACCTCTTTAAATAAGTTTTAGGCTTGAGATAACTTTGCTTTCTTTTGTTTTATCCTCCAAACCCTAGAATTTGCTTGTGCATTGAACTCCATCTTAAAATTTTGAGAAATTTGACTAAGGCATCAGATTTTGGGTGCCTTTCTTGGTTGGAGGCGCCTATCTTCATCTAACTTAGTCATTTTTCTGAGTTTTTAAACTTTTCCTTGATTTTGAACCCCAGTTTGGATTTGATTTCTGGATGCTCGCAAAATCCTGTGAACTGACGGAGTGTCCATCGCGGAGCTTGATTGATTCTGGAGAGATTGTTCTAGAGACAGTTTTAGCCAAAAACTCCATTTTGACCTTCAAAATCTTGGGCACCCATCTCCTTCTGGGGCGCCCAACTTCACCAGTGTTAGCCATTTTTGTGTTCTTCAAGTTCTCTTATTTCCCTTTGATCTTCTGATGAGTTTTTGATTCCAGGAGCTAGATTGATCCGATCGACTGACCATCAGATTCACTGGATAGCTTGACTGATTCTGAAGGGGGTCTCCTGGAGGTGATGTCTCCTGAAAGCTGCATCTGAGGGCTCAAAAGCTTGGGCGCCCAACTTCATCAGAGTTAGAATTTATTTTGTATTTTTCATCTCGCTTTTGACTTCTGTGACTTTCAATGATTTTACCTCTCCGTTCCACCCTAAGTATCTGATGACTGCCAACTTTGATTGACTTGCTAATGATTCTGTTGGAAAGCTTGATCAGGATTGATGAGATCATGTTGGAGGTGTCGTTGGCAAATTCATCTATTTGGACCTCCAAAAGCTTGGGAGCCCTTCATCAGGGGTGCCTATCTCCACCATACTTAGCCATTTTTGCTTGTTTTTCAACCTTCAAAGTTGATCCTTCATTCTGTGTCTTCTATTCAATTTGGATTTGCCGATGATTGCCAAGTCTATTGATCCGACAGAGCTATCCACTGCGAAGCTGACAAGATTCTGAAAAGATTGAACACTTCTGCAATCCCTACTGGCTGGATTTAGGCTTCCAAAAGGTCGGGCGCCCTTACTGACCATGGGCGCCCAAGTCCTCCAAACTTAGAGAATTTTCTGATGTTTTCTTGTTTTGCATTCAGCTTCTTGGTTTTAACCCTCTGTTTGACCTCGATTCCCGGATGACTAGTTGATTTGATGGCTGAGATGATGGAATCATTGCGGAGCTGGAAGGAATTTGATCAACATTGCCTGGGGGCACGAACCCTAATTTTATCATCTGATGCCCTGAAAAGAGGGGCGCCTATTTTCTGCAGGGGCACTCATGGTTGACAGTGTTAGCCAAAATTTCACCTTTTTCAACCTTTGCAACTTCTTTCTTCGTTCTTCGTTTTGCGCGCACATCCAACGTTTGAATGTTTGCATCTAACACCATGCAGTTGGCTAGTCTCCATTAATGGCTTTAGATCTCCTTAAATGTTTTTTGAAATTGAAAAAGCAGAATAGACCCACTAGGGCAAAACTGATCGTTTTGTGATTTTGACTACACCAACTTGATGAGGAAGTATTTTCGACCAATCAAAATCAGTTTGAACCCTAACAACCAAACTTTCTAGTTTTAGAAAAATTTTCCAGCACCTTTTTCAAAAAAACCCAGAAAAACCCAGAAAGAGTTTCTCTTTTTAGAAAGTTTCTAAAAATAGCAATTTTCCTAAAAAGTGCGGATGAAAAACCAAGATTTGGGTTTTGTAGACTTGGTTGCTCTGAGCAGACCTAGATCGTTAGATTTTGAAAGTTTCGAGTTTTTACCCCTCGTGCAAGACATGCAAACCCCAATTTTGACCTTTTTTGATAGATTTGACAAGACTTGTACTCATTTCATCAAAATGCCTAAGTGCA
Organism: Sequoia sempervirens; assembly: GCA_007258455.2. Lineage (NCBI taxonomy): Eukaryota > Viridiplantae > Streptophyta > Pinopsida > Cupressales > Cupressaceae > Sequoia > Sequoia sempervirens. The sequence goes on along the minus strand of VDFB02315262.1, from coordinate 22,863 downwards.
GCAAAAATTTTAATTTGGGGTACAACAAGGTCTATGGCAGTTAAATTAGTAATAATGAAAATGATGAAACTGAATTAGGCATTTGTAGCTTGTGTTGTAAAAAAATTGATTCTTATTATATCATTAGTTGATTTATAAATTTGGGTTATATTTTGTAATGTCCCTTTTTATATTACATAGAGAAAATATAATATTATTTTAATTATTTAATATTTCTCCTCCAAATGTTAATTCAAAAGAGAAATATTATTAATTAAATAATATTATATTTTAAGTGGTTTATTAAATGCAGATTCAAAGTAAGTTACAATTTAAAAATTAAAATAGAAAAGGAATTCAAAGACTCAGGCAAGCTGAAAATGAAGGGTCATGGCAAAGGTTAAAAAGGAGATTGCTGGAGCATTGCAAGTAGGCTTGGCTATTTACTGGTTTGGAGAAACTTTGTTTGTGAAGACTCGAGGACGAAAAACCTCACGTTCATAGAATTAGACTAAAACCCAATATCTGTACTAGCAAAGTCACTCAGATTTTGCAGTTGATTTAACAATTGAAGTTAGCGAGTTCTTTGTAGAGTCAGATTTTCATGCAGATGGGAATTAAAGGGAAGTTGGTTGCATCTGTCAAAATTACTGTAATAGGGTGACTGTTTGAAGCAACGTACAACCCAAGAAATTCGAAGTATCAGAAGAAATATTTATAAGGTGATTGATTGAAGAATAAATACTTCTCTGCTTGTATCAAGCTTCAAGAATGGACGCAAAGAAGAGATACGTGGCAAATAATCAGGTAATTGCTCTGTTTGTGTTGATCGCTACTTCTTGGTAGTAATCTGTCTCTTGACTCTGGAATGGAGGCTTTATTTAAAAATAAACAAGGAGAAGCACATATTTGAAAAAACGTGGAAGTTTGGTTTATCGGGAGTTTTAGGACCTGACGGAGATTCTTTCAGAAGTATGGATGATGATTTTAAAATGTTTCTATGATTCATTGCCTGGTCGCCAAATCTCTTAAAAAGCCATGGATATCGAAGCATTCACTGGAGAATTTCAATTCTTTTTTTGTTGATTGTTGTTGAAATCGACGCCTTCATTCTATTGCAAAGGATGGAGTGGAGCTATAAAAAACATAGGCGTTCTTCTATTCAATCATGGCATAATTAAGTGAATAAATCGAAGCTTTTGAGTGTAATGTTGAGTGGAATTGATTATTTATCAGGTGTTGAGTATTTTATACAACAATCGTTTCTTTTTATATAATTGTCTTCTTTAATTTGAGTGGGAATTATTGTGTCATTGGAGTGAATAAACATAGGTGGAAGATGTATGATGAATTAAATACATTCATTATCAATGCCGTGAATGATTGAAGGATACGATAGCTGTCATTTAAGAGTTGCTTTCTGGATTATGAGTTGGGAATACGAAAGAAGCCTGGAAACTGCACAGAAGACGTGATAATTCAGGAAGTCTTCATTCCTTGAGTATTGACTATCTTTGTCTAAAGTAATTTTCAATGGTTGCTGCAAGACACAGAATCTCAAAGAAGTAATGCATTTCTAGGAGGGAGCCAATTAATGTTGAATGGTCAACTATATCAAGAGGAGCCGCCTTTATAAATCTTGAAGCCGTTTCTTTCTGGAGGCTTCCCTGTGTGTACGTGGAGGTAGCTCAAGCAAGAAAAAGCATTGATCAATATTTATATTCATCGGGACGTGTTTATTGAAGCTGTCGAGACAAGAGGAGCCGCTGCTGTTGTCGAAATTTGGAGGAGACAGGTCATCTCTTTTAGGTGGTGATAATATTATGAAGGAAGAGTAATCAGTATCAGGAAGAAGTGGACATTTTTAAATATATTCCACTGCTGGCTAATGATAATTGGAATGAGAATTAATAAAGACTGAATAGAATCACTTCTGCATAGAAGGATAAAATATTGTGTGAGCTGTTGGGAGCAGCTTATGTGAACAGCTGCCAACAAGAAAATCGACTCTTTCTGCTGCCACCAATTTGGGGACGAGAGCTGTGTGGAATTCATCAAGGTGATGTGGAAGCTTTATACTGTTCCTTTTCATGTGTTGTTTCAATATGCAGGAGGGTGTTCTTATGGGCCCTATATTTGTAATGAAAGTTTAAGCTGTGAAGAGTGTTGGAAATGTTGAGGCAAACTGATGCTCAATAAAGGTCAGAGTATTATTTTGTTAATTTCTGAGTATGTATTCAGCATTTTCTGGAGTATGTTTGTTTCAGCTGAATATTTATAGTATGGAGTTGGCAATGTTGCTGTTTACATATCTTGAAACTGCATTTGGAGAAGAATTGTTTGTTGAATGTTTGTAAGAAATCAATTATCAATATTGCATTCAATTAAAAAAACAAGCTCAGAACAGCCTTTACTGAAACTGTTTGACGAAATGCTTGAACAGTCCTAGCTGGTAAAAAACAAAAAAATTGTTCTCAATTTAGGGTAGCGGATTACATATTTCTGGGAGTCATCTACTATCTGCATGTCTGGTAGCAACATTTACGAACAAGAACTTGAAAACATAGAAAATGTTGATTTCAGAAACAAGATGAGTCAAAGTTTGGTACACAAATTGACTATACTACTGGAAGTTCCAAGAAGAAGTAAAATCAAAGGCATCAGGATATGAAATAGTAAGGGAACTTAATCCAGTGATTAGAAAAAAGTCATTCACAATAACAATTAAAAAACCTAGACCTAGAATTGTATATTCCTTAATACAAATTTAGAAATATAGCAGACAGTATTATAGCATAAGAATGATGAACAATGGAGTCCCAAAATTATTATAAAACTATATCTAATTTGAGGTTCCTTAGAATCAAATTAAAAATATAGCAGATGATATTTACATCATGAGAATGATCAACTTTGGAAAATAAAAACTAATATAAAACTATATGAATATCCTTATTAGTCCATTCACATTTTTTTATTGTATCATGATTTATAGAAGAAAGTAACAGTAATGAAAATGCCAAAATAATAACTGGAGTGAATTTGAAAAGTTAAATGCCTGTCTAGAGTGGCAATAAAAAATTTAAATAATCAAGTGTTAGGTTCTCAATCCTCTCCGATGTTGTATCTCTTGTTTGTAATGCAAAAATGTGAGAATGAAGTGATTCAAGCATCTCCCATAATGCAAGGTTCACACATGTTTGAAATGATCATAGTTGGAAAACTCGGACTCGCCGTGGACTTGGCAGCCCAAAAATATGACTCGGACTCGGGACTCGGCACGGACTCGGGAAAAAAAAAAACCGTAGTTTTACAAAAAAACAAGAACAAATTAATGCATTTAGAGAACATAAGAGCCTAATTTTATTATCAAACACTCATAATTCAAAGATTACACATGTCATATGATCATCAAACACTCAATAATTGAAATTTAATCATTCATAGTCATCAAATACTCATAGTTTCAATGTATAACATCATAAGATTATAAATGTTTACATATAATCTTGGCTTCTTTCAACCCCAATTCAATTTGCAGACCTCTATTTCACAAACTTGAGTGTTAAAATGAAAGAAAAAAGTTAAGAAAAACATGGGTTTTTAACCCCTTTTGACTCCTAGCCACACAGGAGAGTTCTGGGTTGGGACTCCCGAGTCCAACCTCAAGACTCTTTTTAACCCCTTTTGACTCCCAGCCACACAGGAGAGTCCTGAGTTGGGACTCCCGAGTCTGACCTCAGGACTCTCTGAGTCCTGAGGTTGGACTCCCGAGTCCCGACCCAGGACTCTCCTGGACTCGACTCCCGAGTCCGTGGCGAGTCGACTCGGCTGGCCAATGGACTCCCGAGTCCGTGGCGAGTCCGCCGAGTCTGCAAACTATGGAAATGATTATGAGCATCTATGGGAACAATTAAAGATCTCAATTTCAAAATTTCAAGAAGAAAGATTTTGATACGAACGGAAACATTACTAGGCATCTTAGCTAATGAATCCCTGGTGTACTAAGGATTGCAGAATCAGGTTTACACAAATTTGTAGTTTGTTTGAGAACAAAGTCACATCTGAACCTGAGCTGTTTCTTTGTTGGTTTGAGCCACATTATTAATTACTTGCAAACAATTTTTTAATCAAATTCATCCTCCTACTGGTATTAAAGTTTCTTTGCTGCTATTTGAACTCACACTTTAGCTGTATTTCCTGTAATCAGCATGTTTCAGGAGGCAGAAAATTTCCTTCAGGATTATTTTTATTTGGAATGCTATTTCTATCCTCAATAAGGGTGTAATAGCAGATCTTACAGAATGAATAACAGATTCTCCCAATATCAACAGCAGAGCATAACATTTCCAACATAATGCATAGAGTATTCATATAAGATCAAGAACAGCACATAGCAGATTTTACAGAATATTTTCATGTAGCAGTGATATAGATGAAGTGTGTAGATCCCATATCTGAAATCTCTAAGCAGATGACAACTGCTGAAGGACCAAATGAAAGCAGAGCCGCTTCAAGGGAGCAGTCTGCCAAAGGCACTAAGGTAAGAACAAAGATCACCACTTCATGTCTAACATTTCACTACCAAGCTCATAGTTATTGAAAAGATCAGGTTGGGTCAATCCCAATGCCTGATGAAACTGACTAACTCTAGAAACTATGAGTAAGATATGACTAGTCAATGGTTATGTGTGCCACAGATTGGCTACTCCATAACCCTAAAAAGCATAAAGACATGCAGACAGTTGGGATCATAACATGCTTTTTTCCTTCAATAAATCCTCACTTGCAATGCATGCCAAATGTAGATGTTCCTGCAGAAACTGCTTGTCTTCTCATATAGTCTTTGCCAACAACACATGTTTCTATTTGATGAGGTACTCCAAGATTTCCCTCCTGTTCAACTTATTCATTCACCGCTCCAAAACTGCCTCCAACTCTCACATCATCTTTCCCTCCAAGAAATGATTTGCCTGAGAAGCTAAGAAGCCATGTGATAGGTGTCCTGCCATCCATCCTGCCCCACCAAAAAAACCCAAAGAAGTAAAGATGTTCTGTTGTTAAGTGGAATTCATTAAAATACAATAATTTTTTTTGCAAAAAATTCAGGATTATTGTTACATTTTTGTATTTTGCATATTGGTTCTCTTTGGAATGTTTTTTTTGGTAGATCCAACATCTCATATGAATGGGTATGACTTAGAGAAAATCCTAATTTTTTTGACATATTATGATTTCTGATTTCAAGCACTATTAAAGAGGCATCAACCATGACAAGGAGACTATTGAGGGCATTTTGCCCCAAGTTGCCACTTGGATCACTTTAACAAAAAGAAGATGATGATGGTGACAAATTACTTAAAATGATTCTGTGAGGTCAATATGCATTTTCTTCAATTGTGTATGTATCGAAGCTGTCTGTATTGAATATGTTAATTGGTGTAAGTTTTTTATATTATTGTGGAATTTTATACATTCTCTTCAAGTATGCCACCTTCCCTCTCATTTTATTTAGAGAAAGAAATTATAGTGTTGTCTAAAAAAGAGCAAAGTAGGTCAGCAAAACTTGTAAGTATAGATGCACCAGAAGTTCCAGTTGAGTTAACACCACAAGTTGAAGCTGTGCCTTCATCTCCTGTTCTTCCATCATCGTCGAGGCCTTCTCCTATTCATATAGATTCAAAAGGTGATTCACCAATTTGCAACGTCTCAACACCGATTGATCCATCAAGAGTTGCTGGAGCTGGAACTGATCCTCCTAGAGAAGTTAGTCGAGAAAGATATTATAGTGGTGTCTAAAAAAGAGCAAAGTAGGTCTGCAAAACTTGAAAGTATAGATACACTAGAAGTTCTAGTTAACACCACAAGTTGAAGCCGTGCCTTCATCTCCTATTCTTCCACCATCGCCGAGGCCTTTTCCTATTCATAGAGATTCAAAAGGTGATTTACCAATTCGCAACGTCTCAGCAACGATTGATCCATCAAGAGTTGCTGGAGCTGGAAGTGATCCTCCCAGAGAAGTTAGTAGAGACTCCTCTTGGTTTGAGAACCTGTTAGGTAGGAAAAGGAGGAAGCCTTCTTATCAGTTGAGCTTTGCAGAACTTGATAGCGTCTACTAAAACACAACAAAAAAGAAACTTAAGAAGCAAGTTCATATGGAGAAGAATTCTGAAGGCGAGATTATCCTTGAGTTTGGCACACCTCCGGAGGACAAGAATGTTGATGAGGTTGAAATTGATGACTTCAAAGTTGTCAAGGCCAATCTTAGAAGAAGCATTCGACATATTGATGTGAATCTCTTTGAGGTTGCAAATGATAATTTGAAGGAACAAGTGCTCAAGGATGGAGAAGATAAGGCAGCCCTCAAGGCTGAGGTTTGTTGGAAATTCCAAACCAAAATTTTTGCTTCACTAAGGCATTTTGCTTAATTGAGTCTAAATCTTGTTAAAGTGTCGTCAAATGGTCATTTTTGGGGTTTTCAAATATGGAGTTGGTGTCAGTACTATGTCAGTCTGTTACCGAAGAGATTTAAGAAAAGTGAAAAACTGAACGAAAAACGTCAAAATTTTCTATCTCTGGAGAAGGGAGCACATTCTGAAATAGGCGCCCTATCTTTTAGGGGCCTAGATCCTATTTTTAAGGTTTGTCACCTCCAGCAGACTTTTGTTCGGCATCACGTCAGCTTCACAGTGAGCTATCAAGCTTGTCAAACGGACCTGTTTTGAGCAAGTTACGGAAGATACAGTGCAGATCGAGGCGAAAGCAAGAATTGGCTAACACTGGAGAAAAGCGCAGCTTTTCAGAAAGGCGCCCATCTTTTTGAGGTGCCAGACGTAGGTTTTTGACTGAATGTCATCCAAGACGTTTATCTTACATTCGTTCAAGCTTCGCGACGCATCCGTCAGAGGGTGAATCTGAGTTGCTGAAGCGCCTGAACCTGAGGTTAAACGTTGGGTCAAATCTCAGTCAAACTATCAGAAGAAAGAGCAAAAGAGCACATTTTGAGAAAGGCGCCCAAGCTTTTCAGGCCTTTAATGCTTTTTTTCTGATGATTTCAGATGCCTAATGTGTCCGTGTTACGTTCAGCTTTCCGTTGCCTCCTCGGCCGATCGTAAGATGTCTCGCCACCGCTAAATGAGGTTTTTACATTATTTTGTCAAGCCTTAAATGGCTAAGTCCGGAATGAAAAGAGCAACTTTTGAAAAAGGGCTTTGTTTTTCAAGCACCGTGATGATGTTTTCGGGAAATGTGCCTTTGGTACCAAGCAGCGTAACGAGCGAAGCCGCAGCGAAACCGAAGTTCCAAATTCCAAAGTTGATAAAACAGGTTATGAAGGATTTGTTTTCCCTTCGCTCTAAAATGCGTAAGCCGTACCGACTAAGTCGTGAAAAAGCGCAGCCTTTCAAAAAGGCGCTTTGATTTTTGAGCCTTCAGATGTCGGGCTTATGACGCAAGGTCAAGATATCATTTGATCGGGCTTTTACTCAAATTAAGAATGCACCCGTCACTAACCTGAGAAGCCGGTCAACCAAAGGTCGAGGATCTAACAGAGGTCCCGGCAGTAGGTTTCCAGCTTCAAATTTTCATGAAATTTGGCTAAGTCCGAATTCACGCAAGAGTTCAAATTTGAAATTTTCGAAAGTGAGTTGAATGGACGCCTTAACTGGAGTTTTGACTGCAGTTAGACTGAACGATTTCTGGGTTGTCATCTTCAGTTCGTTTATTGGCATGTGGAGTGATCTTTCAGTTTGCATGTCGAGTTAACTGGTTTGCATGTTCAGTTAACTACCTTGCATGTTGAGTTAACTTGATTGCATGTTCAGTTTAATTGAAGATTATCACTAAAAGTCAACTGAAGTTTGCATGCATGGCGAATTTGGTCAAGATTGTGAAGATGGCGCTTCATTGCATGTTAACTGAAGTCATGAAAAGGGACGCCATATTTTGATGAAGCATTAGTTTGTGAAGCATGAAGCATAAGATTTGTGAAGTATGGCGAATTTGCATGTCAACTTGAGTTTCAAAAGGGTCGCCATATTTAAGGTTGAAAAGTGAAGCATTTTTGTGTGAAGCTATGCACTTTTTAAGGAAGGCAACTTTAGTTCAAAAGGGTTGCTATTTTTAGATTTTAATTGATTAAAGCATGTGAGGTTGGCGCACTTGTTGAAGGCCAAACTGAACTTCTAAAAGGGTCGCTATTTTTAGCTTATTCTTTGCATGAAGATGGCGAACTCTTATCTTATTCTTGTTGTTAACTGAAGCTATCTAAAGGGCACGCCTTAGGTCAAATTGATGAATCCAAGGCAAATTTGAAGATGGCGAACTTAAGACAAGTCTTAACTGAAGCTAAACTCGCATGATGAGTTCAACTGAAGTGTTGAAAGGGCAAACCCTAAAGCACGTCCACCTTTTGAGCTTGTTTGAGTTCTAGTTAACTATTATGAGGTCCAATGGGAAGCTTAGCGCCATTTTTAATGCATGCTTGCTTTAGTGCGAATTTCTTATGATGAAATTCTATATATTTCAAGAGTGGCGTTCATTATTGCATCATCTTTTGATCTGAAAGCTTGTATTTTCTTGAGCAACCAGCAAGCTTAAGGTGATTCAGGTGTCCATTTTCAGCATTCTTCGAAGCTACAAGCTCAGATTCTTCAGAAGAAGTCAATTCTAGACTTCATTTCTACTTTGCATGCAGGTTTTATAAAGATTCGAAGAAGAGATTTGCAGATTTTTCAGAAGCAGACAAGCAAAACTTTCTATCTTCTGTCTTATTTCTTCTATTTCTCACCTTAGGTACTTTCTTCGCATGCCAGAGTAATTCAACACATTTTCAGAATCTGTTCATCTGGGTTCTCATATTTCAGCGTTTGCAACAAGACCCACTTCTTAGATTTTTTCGAGAAAATCGCCCCGTAGCCTTCATTCTGAAGCTCTGAGCCTTTTTCCGAGAATCTCTTTGCATGTGGGCTTGAATCACATTTTTTCCAAAATCCAGCTATCTGGGTTTGTTCAGAATTCAGTTGTGCACAAAACCCATGTTCCAGAATTTCTTCGAAAATTTCTCTGTCAGAAGCTATTTTTAGCCTTGTTCAGAGTTTTTCAGAAAGTTCTTCAAGCATATTCGACTTTACAGTCAAAAGTCACCATTTTCAAAATGCAGTTCAATCTCATTGATTACAAGGTGAAATCAGTCCTTACACATAATTTCACCAAGACTTCAGATACGGACCTAAATCATGTTTATCCAGTGGTCAATCTGAGCAGTTTAGAAGGTGTTAGCAGCAATTCGATGAGGAATCTTGAGCGTTCCGGGTTGCTGGCAGCAGCATCCATTCCTGTTTCTATCTTCGATCTTGAGTTCGTACTTGCTTGCATTAAGCATTATGACTCGTCTTCACGACAGATCAGATCGGTTGATGGAAGGGTGGTTTGCAGTCTCAAGCCGAAGGACATAGAAAGATGTTTTGCTATTTCTCCTCGCTCAGATAACTTTACTGTTGATCTTGAAGCTTGTGAGAAAATATGGGACGCTGATCATCAACGTTCACAGAGAAAGGTTGCTCAGAAATGGTTGACAATTCAGAAAACTAACTTGCCTAAGAAGGTTGGTCGTGGTGAATTTAAAGGAGAAGTTGCTGTTTTGATCACCTTACTCAATCGAGTTACCAGCCAGTCAGATGCTAACACTTTCCATCCATGGATGTTCTACCTGATTACCAGAATCCTTGATGGCACAGAGCGTTTTGACTGGGCTATGTTAATTAGTGATTGCTTACATCAGCAGATTTCTAACTTTCTCAAGCATCACGAGTTTCATATGATATCTTATTTGGTCTACTTGGTGGCATTTCAAGGTAGTTTCAGACTTCTTAAAACCAATGGTACTCTCGGTGTTCAGCGTATTCATGAGTATTATCCACAGCTAGAGTTTTCTCAGTCTGAGCAGGACTTCCGAGTGGTGAATGATCACTTTGCCATGAGAACCGTGAGGGATCTTGATGATGAGATGCACATTCGTATTTCAGCCGAGGCCAAATCAGCAATGGAGACTTGGGCAGATTGGTTCATACAGTTTCCTACTTTCACGTACCTCCGAGTTTATGGTTATGTTGGAGAGCCTCTGATGTTGCCGAGATATCCGTCAGACAAGATTGTCTTTATGGAGTTCCTCAGGCAAATGCAGCACGTTCACTTCTTTCTTCGTAGTCGTCATAAGGCTGCGGCAAATTTTCCATTCTCATTGGGAATTTTCACATGTGATGCAGCAACAGATGCCAGGCGTATGTCTACTGAGATAGAAAGGTTCAAATTCAAGCCTTATACTGAGAACGTTCCTATGATCCTCTCGGTCATTATGCAAATCGGTTAGAGCGAGGGATTGCACATACGCCAGCACTTGAAGATTTCTGGGCAAATTGTGAAGATGAATTCGAAGTTCGTCGTCGTCACTATTGTAGACTTACTGTTGGACAGCTCTCTGATTACTTGTCAGAAGATGTTGATGGTTTGTCGGATGATGATGGAGAAGTTCTTCTCAATTCTTATGTTAAGGATCAAGTTGCTAGGCAGCCACTTCGCTCACCTGATTGGTATGCTAAGGAGAATACTTCCATTGAAGAGGTTTCCAGATCAATCATCAAGACTAGTAAGTTGTTCTTGGAGAGCAAGCGAACGCGAAAGTCAGTTCCTGTAGCAGAGCCGCCAAAGGATTTCTCGTCATTGCCTTCTACTTCTAGAGCAAAACCCAGAGTTAAAGCCATTATCATACCTCCGGAAGGAGTTAGACTCAGTGGAAACACAGGGAAAAGAGCTACCGGTAAAAGGAAGCAGAAACAAATTGAGAGTATTCCTGAAGTTCCAGTAGAGACAGTTATCCAGACTGAGCCTCACGTTTCACTTCCTAGTTCACCTCACGTTCCGCCTATTGATATAGATTCTGAGCCCGAGCCACAAATTCAAGCAGGATCGGAGACAACTGAAACACCACAGGTTGATACATCAGGGACAGTTTCTCCACGAATTGAAAATATTGTTCAGTCTTGTTGGCTCGAGAAGTCTTTGGGAAGACAAAGGCGTGAACCGTCATACAATCTTGATTTATCTGAGTTTGGTGAGCCCTATCAGAGGAGATCAAACAAGAAGATAAAGAAGCAAGTGCATATCGAAAAGACCCCTGAATCAGAGATTGTGATAGAAGTTGCAGTGCCTCCAGAAGGTAAAAGCTTGGACGAGGTCGAAGTGGGTGATTTTACATTCACTAAGGCAAATCTTGGTAGGACCACACGAGAGACAGATGTATCTCTTCTCAAGATTGTTACCAATAATCTTGAAGAGCGTATCACGAAGGATGGAGAAGATAAGGCTTTACTCAAAACTGAAATTAGTCAACTTCGTCAATACATTTCTGATCTTGTTCATGGGAATCCAAATAGAGCACCGGTTCTTCCTCAGCACACACCTGCAGAGAAACGAAAATTGGATCAGTTGGTCAGTCATGGCAGACTTTTGGATGATTGGATTGACAGTTTAGTTGCTGCTGGTAAAACTCTTCTTGCAGATTTATATCAGTTGAGGAGTGAGGCACACAAACTCCGTCAGGGTATTCAGTTGCTGGATATTGCAGTTGCAGAGAGCTTGGCAAAGGATCGCGTTCTTGTATCTCAGTTATCAGTTGCATGCGATGCTTTGGAGGAGATCGAAGATCAAGAGAAAGTCTTCACTTGGAAAGAGCAGCACCTTCTCAGAACAGAAATATGTGAGAAAATCTCTTCCAAGTTATTTTCACTGAAGGATGACGAAGTTGGAGTGCTTGCACTTGTCAGTGGCTTCGTTGTTCAGATCCCGTGTCATTATCTTCTCGAAGATGGCACGTATGTTGAGTTCGAAAAAGTTCAAGCGGAATTCGAGAAGCTGATTTTTGACAGCCTTGAAGGTGAACCTAGGGCGCCAAAATTAGAGAATGTTTCAGTGATTGCACCCAGTTTGAGAAAGGCGACTGAGGAATGCAAAGATGGTGTGCACACAATTACTGAAAGTGGTAGAGAACTAAAGAAACAAACTGTTATTTTTAGCAGCATCAAAGTGCCAGATGACAGGGAGATCGATGAGTTCTTGGTCGAAGTGTTAGACCGAGTTGACATGGAGTGATCTGTCAGTTAGAACGTGCAGTTAATTTCTAGGGTTGAGTCCTGAGCAGCAGTTAACTTGACTTCCAGTCTTCAGTTCATTTGCTGACTTAACACATGCTTATCTCTTCCTCGGAATTATCAACACAGGAATTAGGGTTAGGGTTTCCAGTTAACTGAAGGTAGTGGCCAGTTAACTTTGCTTTAAATAAGGACGTGCATGCTTGCACATTGTCCAATTAGGTTATTTGTACTAGTTAAACTGAGGGTAGTTGCCCAGTTAACTGTATAGTTTACTTCATTAGGGTTTGGCGCATAACTTGCATGCATTGCAAGTACTGTAGTGAACTCAAGGTGATTTTAGGGCTACCTACACCTTGATGTATATAAATAAGAGCTTTTGCTCATTTGTAATTAACTTTTGCTTGAGAGAGAAATATATGCTGCGCCTACCTTGCCCTCAATATTGCTCTTTATGGTATTTGTTCATGTGTCTTCATTATTGCAATTGATTGTTATGCCACATAGGGTTTCGAAAGATTGTAATGCTGGATTCTTCCATAGTTTAGAGAAATCTGTCTTGTGAATCTTTTATTGTTATGATCGAACGTTATGCCACACAGGGTTTCGTAAGATTGTCATGATAAAACCGTTTTGTGAAGTGTTTACTATGCTGATCGAGTGTTATGCCACACAGGGTTTCATAAAGTTTTCATGGTGAATCTTCTCTTAGATTAGGAAAATCTGTTTTGTGAATCTTTTATCATTACGATTGAGTGTTATGCCACATAGGGTTTCATAGAGATTTTAATGATAAAAGCTGTTTGTGAGTCTTTACTATGCTGATTGAGTGTTATGCCACATAGGGTTTCATAAGATTATCATAGCAAATTCTCAAATCTGTTTTGTGCTTAATAAACTTGTTCAGATTGAGATGATAGTTGCGCCACCTTGCCTTCAAGTAGAGAATCTGAATGCGTTTATCGTCTGATAGTCATAACCTTGCTCCGTTTCCTCTTGCTCTGTTTTCCTGGGGAGATTGGATAGATATAAGTTGTAGTTTAGTTGATTTGCGAAACCAGAGAAAACTCAGCTGCAACGTGTAAGTTCTTTCAAGAAAGCCTTGTGCCTCTAGCAGCTGAAACAAAAAGACAGGACATAGTTTTAGCTTATTTTTCCTTTGCAAGTACATTTGTCAAAGCACAACGAGGGAGCTTCCCCTCCATAATTTGAAGAGCACTCATTACGTAGTGTACATAGGCTGTTCATAACAACTTCTACTCCAGAGGTGTTAGTTGTTACGCCAACAGTAACCATCGTAGGAAAAATAATCAACTCAACATTTATATAAATGCATTTATAATTCTTGAAAGAAACAATTATATTAAAGCATTGCTCTTAACACATATCATACTTCATATATTGAATCTCATAAGATCATGATTAAACATTATCTAAATAAGTCAGGGTCAAACTAAGTCAAATAGTCAAAATAAGTCACGATCAAAATAAGTCAATGGTCATAATGAGTCATGATCAAAATAGGTCAATGGTCAAAATGAGTCAATGTATGAGACGTGACATCTTTCCATTAATGAATGGTGTCGCTCAAATTTAATAACGACGTTTATTTCTATGAAAGGCGTTTTTTAAAGCACTGCACCAAATATACATCGGGCCTCATACAGTAAGTTTGGCGATTAAAAATAAGAAGCACAAATTCTTATAAATTGGTGATGCTGTCTTTTAAGAGAAAATGCCATAAATAAAACCGTTGCTCAATAATTTTTGAAGGAGCCGCCACACAAACTGAGCCATCCCAAAGAGAGAGATAAAATATTTTGAAGTCCACAGAGATAAAATATTTTGAAGTCCACAAATATCCTTTTTAGCAAACACAGATCACATCCAAGTCATTATGGATGCGATTTCACTAAAGAAGCCATCGATGCTAATGATATGCTATTTTTTAGCTGCCCCCATACTTAGAAACTGTTGACCACCATATGTTAGAATAAAATAAATTTACTTGTGCCAAGAAGCCGCCCGAAATCACAAAGATTTGATATTAAATTCGAACATCGCCTCATAACACAAAGACGTCAATATATTCCTCATAGGCGTTACCATTCAAAAACAGATGTTGAGCTTTTAAATCCGACTTTACTTAGCTGATTTGGCACTATGAAGCTCCACTTGGCATAAAATAAACAAAAGGATGACAAGGAGACAAACAAGCAGCTGAAACACTCAAGCAAGCAGCTTAAGTAGACTAGCAAGAAGCTCAAGCAAGCAGGCAGGTAGTTGAAGCACACAAGCAACCAGCTTAACCACATAGGCAGCTCAAGCAAGTAGACAACCAACTCAACCAAGCAGGCAAGGAGCTCAACCAACTTGACATCAATGACAAAATACAACATGCCATAGTTGTCGCTGAAGAAAGACTCACCTCCTTAGCCTTATCCTCCTTTAGCACGTCCATACCTAGCCTAGAATCAACAAAATGCTTTGAGAGAAAAAGCCTTATCAACCACATCTTCAACTTTGCAACCGCTACAATATAAGTGAGTTTATGCACAAAATCCTCCTTGTTGAGTCCCAAAATTGTGCTTCACTTCCTAGAACAAAATCTCACTCACAAGGATAGGGTTGTTATCATGCATGTGAAATTAATTCATCAATAAAACATGGAGGGTTAAAGGTCAACTCTATGAGAGTAAGTTTTCTCTCCTATGCTTCAAGCTCAACTTAAACTTAGGAGGGTATTCCTAGAGGTTTGAATAAATGAAAAGAGAAATGAAATGTGTATTGCATGCAAATGAAATAACTGAAATAGCATCACATCAAAACCAATTCAACAATCAAATCAAATACATACAAACCTAGAATGATGTGTATGTAAAGCTTTGCTTAGTGTGATGGGTTGGTGGATGGAATGTGGTTGCTTAATAAACCAACAGCATGATAGTAAGATTGAGATGAAGGATGATCAAATGGACAACATAATGATAGCATAAGAGTGGATTAGATAGAAAATGGGACAGCATAAGAATATGGTAATGGAAGATTTCCAAATGGAATGAGAGGCCTCCCATTTATAGATTTTTGGAGACGTAATGGATGGTTGAGATGTGATGGAGAGATCAATGGTGGAGAATGAGTGAGAAGATTTCCCTAGGATCAAGGAGAGAATGGAAGGTTGAGATGGCGTTATTGGAATGTGAAGGGCTAGGATGCATTTGCTAAGTTTGACAAGTAGTTGCAACCATGAGGAATGGAGGGTTAGGATGAATTTCAAAGATCAAGGGCTCATAATTGATGAGAGCTCTCAAGCAAGGGAGATTGGATAAATGGCAAAAGGGGATTAATTGAAAAGGGTGGCTCCAAGATCAATGGGATTAGACATAGGAAATAGTGAATGGATAAGGTTTGGTGGGATATTTAGAAAAAGTATCTTGGGAGGATTTCTAAAAAAGACAAGATTTGTCTTGTTGCACATTCCCAAGGTACACAAAGAATTTAAAATTAGGATTTTATTGAAAAGAGGATTCTTATCCCATATGCACATGATTAGGGATTGATTAACCTAAATCAATTAATTATGTATTAATTAATTGATTAGTTGGAGGATTTGGGGAGATGAGGCTAGACTTAATTAAATCAATAATAATTTATTAAGGCTGAGGGATAAAGGTAAATGATGGATTAATTAACTAAATAAATAAGAAATATTTATTTAATGGGCTAGGATAGGGTAAAATCAAATGTGGTTGGGTATGAGCAAATTTAGGTGTCTACAAAAAGAATGATAACTAAACCCAAATTGTTGAATCGACTCCAAATATTGTCACTAAGTTGAGAGCACCTAGCTATCTTAATAACTCAATACAGTTGTTTTTGACACTATTGCAATGAGTGCAAGGTGGGGGCAAGATATGAAGTCTATGATTCACAGGGTGTATTAGATATGAGGTTTATTACCATTTTTCCCCGTTTGCTATGAAATCATGAATTGCATAAGCCTAGAACTAGGCTAGAAATAGTTGTTAATGTTTTTTTTCTTTTATTGTGTGATTGAGTCAACATATTCCTATATCGGTGCCTATCAATGGGTTACAAAGTTAAGTTGACAAGAAGTTGCAGTGAAAAGAAAGTGCAAAATAGTGATCAAAGCATGAAAATGCATTAGATTTGGAGCATTATAAACAAAACATACTTAGTTGTCTACAATTGAGTTGCACAAATCCATATCAAATATGAAATGATCATTACAATGACTATAATAGTTTTAAAAATGCTGTAATGTCCCCATTTTGGACATACACTCTTCATTTCAATTTAGCCTATTTCCGAGAATCCATAGGCTACTCAGTTGTGCAAAATTAGGGTTTTCTCTTTTAGATCCTGCTCAGTTGGCGTTCAGAGGATGTTGTGCAGACTTACTATTTATAGCAGTTTGCTATTTTTAGCAAGTCTATCTTTTGGCAGTATCTGTCGAGCAGCAGTTCAATCCTTTGCAGTTTAGTGTTCAGTTTGGATTTATGTTGTTTTGATGTGAACTTACTATTTATAGCAGTTGGCTATTTTTAGTAAGTCCAATTTTGGTAGTGGCATCATCAGCAGTTCAACTCAAGTCATCTTGCTATCCATCAGTTTCAGTATTGGCATTGGTTTTGGTTATCTCCATGGACTGAGTTTTTATACTTAGTCAATTTCATGTTTTTCAGTTGTACCCCACGCCTAGGCTTAATAACTTCATGTTGTTTTAAAGAGGGGTCATTAAGGGATCATGTTGAGCATTTAATGATTTAAATAAATGCTTTATTGTTGCAATTTGGAAATGGACGCCTAAAAGAAAAGTTGAATAATGTTTTATTATTTCAAAAAGTAAATGCTTAAAGGTGGCGTCCCTATTGGAAGTTGAAGTGATTCGACTTCTTGGAATTTGAAGTGTTTCATTTGCCAATTGAAACTTATATATTGCTGTTGTTTGAAGAGCTGATTATTTTTGGAAATATTGTAAAGTTATGCTGCTGGTTTGAAATCCAGAATCTGACTAAGGGAAAGCTTAGCAATTTGTCTCCATTCTTCAGGCCTGAAACTATGGTTCCCTAGATGGTGGATTGAGAGTGTGCTTCATTCAGAAGTGCACATTGAGCTTCATTGTTGGAGAATTTGAAGTATTTTTCAGTTTTTGAGCTTGCTGGTTCATTCATGGCTGAAGGTGATTTTCATTAACAGCTCTTTGTACGATTTTAATATGCTTCTAGGTATTGAAGATATGGATTCCTAGCACACAGGGGCCCCTTCCCATAGAAGATCAGAATTTATTTCAAAGTATTTATTTTTATCCTTGCAAAATCACCCTTGCTAAGGGTCGTACCATGTTGGGAGCATTGGGAATTGTGCAAGTAAATTAATGGTTGCTTTTTGAAGTTGTTTCATCATCATGACATGGGCGCCTATCCTCCAGAAGTTCATTGCAATTGATTTCACTCAATTTGGAGGTAAATTGATAAAGTTATGTGCATTTCATTGATTCACAGGTTGTTGGTTTATAGTTTCAGTTTGCTGGTTTTTTATATCAGACTTCAAAAGAATCAGATTTATGCTTCATTTTCAGTGTTTTGAGAGCTTTGTAATTTGAGAGAATCATTTTTCACATATTGGCATTGCTCTATCATTGTAATACAGTAATACTAGTAAATTGCAGAGTATCTTGATTGTAAGGTTGTGCATTAGTAGTACTAATCCAACCAATTTGTTATTGATGTATTTACTTGTAATTTCTAAGCAAACATTAATTACCCCTGGATGGTTTACTGCTAGTGTGGAGAATAAACTTGTAACTCTTATTGTACCCACTAAAAAGTGGAGAATTCCCACTCATGAGTGGATGCTTGCCGCAGTGGATGAATTAGTTTTGCATTGTAATGTTTACCCCCCACTGTTCAAGTGGTAGCGTGGAAATTCTCATGGCTGGTTATCCGCCTAAGTTCATTTCAGTTTGTAATAAGTACTCCGCCATATGTTAGCACCTCACCTTCAAAAGGATCTTGTGTGCACATTCTTGGCGTTGAGTCTTATCATTTACTTTCAGTTGTAAATCAATTTCAGTTGTTGAGTTTTTAGATCCAAGGGATCCTCTGACCATATGCTCGCCCCTCTTCCTCTAGTGGTTTTAGGGCGCATTCTTGGTTAGAGTTACCTATCGCATCGTTTTGGTTTTGGAGCTAACCTTAATGGGTGCGTGTTGCAATTGTAATTGATATTGAAAATCAAGAGAAAGTATTAAGGGGCATATTTCAAATGCTGCCATGTTTTTAAAATTAAATTTAGATTCATGGTAGCAAATGTGCTAAGAGGAAACCTTGCTACATTCAGAACTAACCTTGAACATGTACCTATAGTCTTGGAGACATAACATTTGCAATATGCTCTGCAATATTATCTGTTGGTACTTAAACAAAATCCATTTCCTTTTTGCAACATAACTTCAATGATTGGAACCCTGTAAAACTCTGACACCTACTCTATATGCTAGGAATAATCACTGACCAATCCTTAGAAATGAAAACAAACATTCCAATATACCCAATAGGGTGAAACCCTAACCTGTGGCATTGTAGCTGCATCAAATTTGTGGCACAAAATTAATCCCACCCTAAATGGATGCCCAAGATGAAAGACAACTGAAAAATTCATTGTCGGTAGCTAGGAAAATTGTGATGTCCCCATCCTAGTCAGCGCAGCTGGTTATGTGGTTAGCCTATTATTTTGATCCTCGTAGGCTGACAGATGTGTGTAGAGGATCATCTGAGGCAGTTACTCAGTGTTCTGTAGCTTCAGTGTGGCAGTTGTTTCAGGTTGGGCCTTCGCAGAATCCTTCAGAGTGGTTTTTCAGAGACTTTCTATTTTTAGAAAGTCGGACAGGCGGAAGCTGCTATTTTGGGCAGGGCACCTGGTTCAGCTGGTTAGCTCGGAGTCGACCCAATTCTTCAGTTTGATGGTTAGATGGAGAAATAAGGAGTATTTAATGATTATTGAATATTTAATATTTTGACTTTATATTAAAGTCACTTTATTAATATATTTAAATATTAATAATTAAATGGAATATTATAAAGTATTTTTAATACTTTATAATAAAGTGATATATTTGACATAATGAATAATTATTATTCATTAATGAGACGTCATTTAATTATTATTTCTCTCCTAAGTTAAAAAGGACGAATTTGATCATTTTATTTAAATGATTATTAAAAGGTGAGCTTGGGTCGAATTTTTGCAAGGAACTATATATTCACAGGAAAGACAAATCGAACCATTATGATATGTTATTCAAATTTGTCTTGTATTTGCTCTGAGCATTGGAGTTTGCAAAACCTAGGGTTTCAACAGACGAATCGATTTTGGAGAACGATACCTCTTCAGAATCTGGCATACTGAGACTGTGTAATACCAGTTGAAGATTGTCCACTTGGTAGCTTCATTCAGAAGTTGCAGTTGATCATATTGAATCGATTACAGGAAGGATATTCAGAGTTATTCATCAGCAAACAGGGGCGACTATTCCAAAGCTTATTCACCGGAGATTTGGCATTTATACCAAAGGGCGTACTATATTTTCTTGCTGCTGCTGTACAGGTCGTACTGTTGTACCAGCAAGGCCGTACTATTCATTTCAGGGAGATACGCCTTCACTTTTCAGTCTCTGGCAGAGGGATCTTGGGTGCCTAGGTTATTGAGAGCTTCTACAACGTTTTCCAGAGGTTGGAGATCCATTTATCCTTTCAGCCGTACATTCTTCCTTGTTGTTTTGGCACCTGCAGGAGAAATCAGGTTCTTTGAATAAAATCATATTTTATATACATTTGTTCAATCTTTTGCATTGTAAAAGCTTTGGAAATATAATAAATTGATGCACCCTAGTCTTATGAGCATTTTCCAAGCATTTCCATTGCCCTTCGATTTTTAGTGAATTTTTTAGCATTTATTAAGAAAAATCGCAGCTTTCTATCATTTCTCAAAAAACCTTTCAAAAACCAAAAAATACAAAAACGAGCAAAAACAAACAAAGGCAGCATAGTTAGTTAGGGTTTCGGGGTTGAGAATCACCAGGATTCCTATAGTGGTATCAGAGCACAGATTTCCTGCCATCCTGTGCTTTTTCAGTTGCTTTTTCAGAATACAGTGTGCTTTTTGGTTGCTTTTTCATGAGTAAGAACATCATTCAATATACCAAGGGTGTAGGAACAGGCAGAGCCGAGGATTGGACAGGTCCACCTATTCCTGAAGGTGAGACAGTGTCAGGAGTACTTGGTATTCACAGATCTAGCTCAAACAGCAGTGAGAACAGTGTTGCAACCCTAATGGCAGACCGTGAGATTCCTACAGAGACACTTAGGGATTCAGGGAAAGCACATGCAGAGGGCGACATTACTAATGAGGAGTTTAGACGCAGGCATGATAACATGATGGACATGATGTCCCAGTTGATGGGCACTATTAGGCAGTATACTCCATCACAGCCACATTATATACAGATTGGACAGACGAGCAGGACTGCAGCAGTGGATTAGCCTTTGGCATCAGTACCACGACAGCCGTCACCAATCCATCAGGAGCGTAGGCCTGGACAGCCTACTTTCTTACCCAGAGAGACTCCACCTCTGACTCCGGGGGCAGAGCAACAAGGGCAACATCAGGAGTTTCAGCCACATAATGGCATGTCAGTAGCAGATGTGATGAGGTTTCACGGTGAGTACCTATCATTGGCACCTGAGATTAGGCAGGCATTATCGTTTCATGAGTTTATGGATGTTCATAAACCTAGAGGAGGAGGCAAATTTGACTGTAGAGCCCCTTAGCATTAGTAGCCACAGCCACAGGTGAACAGGGACTTGCAGTATGCAGTTAGCAAGATCACCTTGCCATACTTTGATGGGTTTGACAAGACGTCAGCGAGGTCTTGGGTCCAAAAATTGGACAACTATCTATCATTGAGGCCTATGCAGGAGGACGAGGCCATTAAGTTTGCTACTTTGCATCTTGATGGAATAGCGCATGATTGGTGGCATCACGGCATGTATACACTTGGCCATCATGCAGTCAATACTTACCAGGAGTTCACCAGCAGGCTCATAGAGCGCTTTGATAAGAAGGATCCGGAACTTTACTTCAGAGAGTTAGCTCAGCTCAGGCAGACAGGTAGTTTGGATTCTTATATTGGCGAGTTTCAGAGAGTGGCAGTCATGGTGACTGGTATTTCAGAACGGACACTCATTATACTCTTCGTTGAGGGTTTGACAGAACCTATGAGAGGTTGGGTAAAGGCTTTTGACCCTCCTACCCTTCAGGAGGCCATGAGGAAGGCGCGAAACATGGAGCTTGCAGCACCTCGCAGCAAGTTCAATTCAGGTTCGACACCCTACACGAGGCCTAATAGGTCTTTTGACAGAAATAAACCCTTTGACAGAAGGAAGGATCAACCGGATCCTAAGAGATAGAATGCACCACCCTTTGACAGAGAAACACTGAATGACTTGCGAAAGAAAAAGTTGTGTTTTTGGTGCAAGGCACCCTACGATGAAAAACATGTATGCCCACTTCGTCCTAAGGTCAAAAATAATCAGATGGAATGGTTTTACGAGGGCGAAGAGCAATCTGATCTGTCAAACTAGCAAGCTGATTCCGAGCCTTCAGATGATGACAGGTCCGAAAATGAGGGTGAAAATGAAGGAGGAAGGAAGCTACAGGAAGCCCATTTGACTAGCCTTCAGAGAGATGGGTCGTTTAGACTTTGCGGGCTCCTAGCAGGTCAGAAGGTGATTACCTTACTGGATACAGGTGCTACACATAATTTCATTGATGCACGATTGGTGGAGAGACGTGGCATTCAGACAGAGGCATTTGAGGGTATTCGAGTCAAGGTGGCTGATGGGTACACACTCAGATGTGACCGAAAGATTACTGATCTCCCGATGCGACTAAACAACTATGAATTCAAGACTGAATTTTATGTTGTTAATATGGGAGATACTGATGTGGTCTTAGGGATGGCATGGTTGCACGATTTGGGTGAGTTCACACTCAATTTGCGTGATATGGAGATGAAGTTCAAGGTTGATGGGAGACCTCATGTCATCAAGGCCATTAGAGATAGTAATCTGAGGATGGTTTCATTCAGGCGAATGGAGAGACTCATTCGTCATGATATGGTTGACTGGGCAGCAGAGTGCATGTTGATGCCAGCCCAGCAGGAGTAGCAGAAGGGTGAGTACCACCCTGACATTCAGATCTTGAGGACTAAACACTCCAAAGTGTTTAGTGACATTCCACCTGGTAGACCTCCAGACAGAGGCACAGAGCATATCATTGAGTTGGAGGAGGGCGCAAAGCTCGTTATGATCACTCCCTACAGACATCCGAAACGACTCAAGGATGAGATAGAGAAGACCATCAACGAGTTGTTAGCTATGGGGCATATTAGACCTAGCAAGTCACCTTTTGCTTCATCGGTTGTATTGGTGAAGAAGAAGGATGGATCACTTCGGATGTGCATAGACGACAGACAACTCAACAAAAGGACAATTAAGAATAGGTACCCCATACCACGCATCGATGAGTTGATTGATGAGTTACACGGTGCTATCTTCTTCATGAAGATTGATTTGAGGTCCGGGTACCACCAGATTCAGATGAGGGAGCAGGATATTGAGAAAACCGCCTTCAGATGTCATTGCGGTCACTTCGA
>VDFB02315260.1:321047-371008 GCA_007258455.2 Sequoia sempervirens | reverse complement strand
AACTTTCTTCCCTTAGGAAGAGGCACAAGATCCCAAGTATGATTCTTCATCAAAGAAGAATACTCATCAGCCATAGCACTATCCCACTTTGGAATACCTGAAGCATCTGAAAACTTCTGAGGATCATCTGAAATTGCATGACTCAAAAGACTAATTCCAGAAGTCTGAGAATGAGTGTGTCGAGTGTCTGTGGGATCACCAACAAGAGGACCAGCCTCCTCAAGAGTAACTCGAGCCCATCATGGCCTAGTGGGTGAATAAGGAGGAGGTGCATCAAGACCATCATCAAAATCTTCCTCAAGTAGCAAAGTATCATCAACTGAAGAAGACTGAGTATGTTGTGATGAAGAAGAAGTCGAAGGAGGATCTAACTGGGTGAAGGTCTCAGTAAACTGAACATCATGTCGGAAATGTACCTCTCGTGTGTCAGGATCAAACAATCTATATGCCTTCACATCCTCACAGTAGCCAACAAAGATGTACCACTGAATCTTCTTCTCCATGGATTTACGCTGACCATTTAGAATGAATGTCCAAGCTTCACTACCAAATACTTTGAAGAAGGATACATTAGGCTTGTGATGAGACCAAGCCTCCTCAGGGGTCATATTCCGCACTGCCTTGTGGGGCATGTGGTTTTGAATATAGTTGGCACAATTGACAACTTCAACCCAAAAGGAGGGAGCCATGGACCTAGACTGAATCATACAATTGGCCATTTCCCTGAGAGTCCTGTTCTTTCTCTCCGCCACACCATTCTACTGAGGAGTGTAAGGAACCGTGTGTTGATGAAGAATACCATGCTCACTGCAAAAATCCTGAAATGCTTGATTGACATATTCCCCCCTATTATCTGTGCGTATCTGTTGAAGAGAAAAACTTGACTGCTTCTCCACAAATGTTTTGAAGGTCTTGAAGTTGGCAAGGACTTCAGCTTCATAAAATAGACCCATGTTTGGCGGGAAAAATCATCAATGAATGTTAGCACATACTTAGCCCCTGAAAAAGGAGTTGGGAATGACATGAGATCACTATGGACCAACTCAAGGGGTGTGGTTGCACGAGTAGCTTGACCCTTAGGAAAAGGATCTTGATGTTGCTTGCCAAGAACACAACCTTAACAAACACCATTTGTGCAAGTGATCTTTGGAAGACCAACCACTAAGTTATGCGCTTTCATCTGTTGAAGATATCTGTAGTTCAAGTGCCCAAATCTCTCATGCCAAAGCTTGCTCATTGAATCAACATGAACAACAAAACATGAACCCAATGAAGACTCAAATGCATCAAATCGATACAAATGATTCTCATGATCAACTATCCCTGTAGCAACAACCTTCTTAGGATCTTGCAACTGTCTAATAGTCACATTTTGTGGAGTAAACTCAACTGACTTCCCATCTCCAGAATGACAAATCTGATATATGGAAAGTAGATTCACTGAAATATTAGGAACAAGAAGAACATCCTCAATGCACCCATCTAAAATCTGAACGGAGCTTGTCCCCAAAACTGGAATCTGTGAAGAGTTCCCAACTACAATATGAGAAGTAGAAGTATGAACTATGGAATCAAGAAGATCACGTGAATTGGTCATGTGATGTGAAGCACCTGAATCAAGAATCCAATTGTCTGAAGGTGAATGCATAGCTTGTGCTGAAAGAGCTTGCCCTTTGCCCATGGAAGAAGGCTTAGCCACTAAAATATTGTGCTTCTTCATAGCTTCCTCCAAGGCCTCTAATCTCTTAAAGCAATGAGATGCATCATGCCCAATTTTTCCACAAAATGAACAAGGATCTTTCTTTTTCTTGGACTTGGAAGAAGAATCTCCAGAGGTAGAAGAAGAAGGAGATGAAGTGGACTTCTGATTGTTCTTCGGCTTTGGTTTGGAGGGATTCTCACTACTGGAAGATGATTCTACTTTGGGCTTCTTCTTGTTCTTTCCTTTACCCTTGGATGATTGAGCCATTAGAGCATGATTCTTAGAATTAGGTAAGGCATCCAACTGAATTAACTTGGCCTCCTCCCTAGTAAGACACTCACAAAACAACTCAAATGTAGGCATTTTGGAATCTTTCCCCATTGCATCCATAGTTGAATAGAAATTAGAAGAAAACACTTGATAAGGGCCCTTTAACTTAGACAAAATCAAGAAGATACATTCATCACTAGATACATTATGTCCACATCCTTTTAACTGTGACAAAATCATCTTGAATTGTGCAAGGAAATCCTGAATTGAAGGAAATGCATCTGGAGAGAGGGATTGTAGTTCTGCTTGAAGTTGTAAGGTTCTGAAATGATTTGTTTTACCATACAATTCTTCAAGTTTATCCCAAACATTCTTAGGTGTTTTGCACTCTGAAATATGAAACAACAAATTATCAGATACATGTAAGCCAATGAGCCCTTTTGCTTCATCCATTTTACATCTATGGACAAATTTTTCATAATCCCTTGCAAATTCAGGTTGTTCTGCATCTAACATTGGCCATAGACCCTTAGATTGTAATAATTGAGTAATTTTTAGCTTCCATGTATGATAATTGTGTGGAGTGAGTGGTTCAATTTGTCTTAGATCTGCTATGAACACCAAAAGAAAGAAGACTATGTGGCACTTAAATTGTGCCTTTCACCCCCTAGAATGTATTAGCAAATGTCAAAATCTGGAAAAATCACCTATACCACTGCGAAGTTCATCGAACCAGATTTCCAACGATATCTTGTTTTTGAAAATCCGATGCCGTGGCGAAAAGTTATGCAAAAATGAAAAAAAGGCCTATTTTAGGCACTTTTAAGACTAAACAGGAGCAAAAATTTGGCCCTTGGGGGCTGGCGGTTGGTCACCCACATGACTAGGGGCTTCACAGAGCCAAAAAAAATTCCTAGCAGTTATCTAACCGCTAGCAGTTTCCCCAGGCGGTCTGTGCTGGCGTCGGCGGTTTATATGACTGCTGCCTGGCGGTTTGTCCTCCGCCCTCCTGGCGATTGACCCTGGCGGTTTGGGGAGTCGCCTGCCTAGCGGTTTCTCCAACCGCTAGGAAACCCTGTGGCTGGTGGTTAAGTCATAGCCGCTGGTGGCTTCCTCCAAAGTCGCGGACGTCTATCATTCTGTAGACTTAAAGTCTGCGGCTTAAAGAATGCC
This sequence comes from Sequoia sempervirens, assembly GCA_007258455.2. Taxonomy (NCBI): domain Eukaryota; kingdom Viridiplantae; phylum Streptophyta; class Pinopsida; order Cupressales; family Cupressaceae; genus Sequoia; species Sequoia sempervirens. The sequence goes on along the minus strand of VDFB02315260.1, from coordinate 367,863 downwards.
GACAACGCTTAAAGTGCTTAAAAATTAATATTTTTGAATTTTTTTTAAACAAAAATTAAACAAACCCGCCAATAGAAAATTTTGCAGAAAAATTTTCAAATTTTTTTTAATGACGACGACGTGTACCTTCGACCTAAGAGGCCGTACGGCCCCTCGTTTAATTTTTTTTTCCCCAGAAACAACTTTTGCCTAGTATAGGCAAATTATATATCAAAAAACTTGGAAATGGTCATCCGGACGCAATGGAAGGCTTATTTTTTGCTCCAAGTGCTCTTGTAAAAAGTTGTTCACCAGATTTGAGCTCGAAACCCTTTTTTTCCAAAGTTGCAAATGGTGACGAAATTGAGTGAAACAAAAGCCAAATCTGACTTTTTCGAGCCTTCTGGACGTAATGGGATAGCCTAAAATACTGCCACTATAGCCAAAAGCGCTGCAATCACCAGATCTCACCAAAATGCAAGCATGCAATATAGGATACAAGAAACTCAAAAATCACAATAAAGCTTGATGGAAACTCTCTAATAAAGAAATGGAAGGGGCTTGCTAGATTCAAAGCTCTGATACCATGTTGAAATGATCAACCCAAGATCTTCAATATGCAACACCAAAGAACCTCCATAAGAGAGAGAGAAGCAATAATGGAAGATGTTATTCCACCAAACAAGGATTGCAATATGATACAATATGATCAATGCAATACAATACAATGCTATATGCAAATCAATGCCAAATATGCTAGAGATGCCTTGCTTATAAAGAAAAGGATGAGAGATAGGATACGACAAGATCATGACAAGTGTCTTAATCCTATCACATGAGACAACTAACTCATAACTACCTAGGAAAGTGGAAATTCTAGATAAGACAACTAATACTTATCTAGATATGACAACTAATATCCTAAGTAAACTTAACATGTGAATTAAGTCCCCTAAGTCCCTAGTAAAGGAATAAACTAGGTACAAGACTTATTCACATCAACAATTACAACTCCACATAGGTTTTGATATTTGTGCAAATAACATTTATTCATGCAACTGATAGTACAAAGGACCAAAGGAAGGTATTGAGGGAGTATCACTTTTATATTAGTGATGATCGCACACATTCTCTAGAGTTCATGCAAGGTTGCTTCTAGATGTTCTATAGTGATTTGGCTAAGAGGGACATAACATACGGTTAACATATCATATGGTCAGATAACTATGCAACACAATTCAAGAACTTGCGCATGTTCTACTGGTTGAGTAGGATTCATGTCATTATAAGTGTACAACATATGTGGAACTTTTGTGAGCCGAACATGGAAATGGGGAGCATGATGGTGCAGAAGCATGTGTGAAAAGAGCATTAGCATGAGAAGAGTTAAAGTATAAAGATAGTGCAAAGTTGACAGATGCGAGATCAATCATCGAGTGGTGTAATTATTCGATGGGTCCAAGTAATGAAGGTACGTCTTCAGTTCATAGATATTTTTGGTTGATGGATGATACTAACATTGCACCATATGAGAATTGTTGTATACTAACAGAATTGAGTGAGCTATAGTCTTTCCTTAGCTCAAATGCAGGTTCATGGAGTATCGATACACAAAATATGACATGCTTTTGTTCTTCATGTACAATGCAATCCTAGAATGATTGTGAGTTAGGGGAGTGGGTTGACAAGTTATCTTATCCCACTTCACACGTATTGCCCTCCGACAACATTGGAACTAACACAGATGGAATCATTGGTAATCTTTGACCACGTATCAGATCTAGTTCTGTTGGAAATATGCCTCAAACAATACAGGCTGAAACCTCCATTGGAGGAAATTCGTTATGACATCTATCATGTCTGGCTGACCAACAGATTGGTAACATCATGTTTTGTACAGGTCGCTGTGACCTAGTTTTTGTCTTGCCGAATGCTTTCACTGTGAAGCTATCGCTGTGACAAGGAGTGTTCGGTATGATCTCTTAGTGCTCAGGAGACCTCTGGCCGATAGACCATTCAATCGTGAATCGGGGAGACTCATGGCAACCATGGGCTTTGGGATAGCCTATAGCGGCTCGGTGAGAAGTCCCAGCAAAGTGTTAAAGTCTTGCCGACAGTGTTTGGTTTGTGGTCATCAGGGAGACTTGGCTATAGGAAATGCTATCGGTAAGAAGTCCTACCAATGTGAGAAAGTCACATCAACAACATTCATTCGAGGTAGCACAAAGAGTCTCAGAGATCTCTTAGCGATAGATGAAAGTCATGCCGACGGGGACACACTCGGGAGTCATCGATGTAACACTAAGGTTTCGTTATGAAGTCTGGGTGATGAGAAAATGTCTCACCGACGGAGGCTCAAGTGTTGGCTGTCGGGGTAACTCAAAGGTCTCGGGAAGACGTCTCAGCGAAAGTTGAAGGTATCACTAATAGAAACACCTTTTGGGATCTTCGGTATAACTTTTGGCAACAGATGAACACTTTGGGGTAAGTCTTGGAGTTCGGTATGTTCTCTCGGCGAAAGATGTAAGTCTTGCCAACTAGTGATTGGAGCTCGGTGTAACATGTGACTTTGGTACAACCTCTGATGTCTTGCTATGATCTCCTAGCGAAATTGATAGGTTTGGGTGATTGCGTGGTAACTCAGTGTAACACATGGAGCTCGATGGAACGTCTTGGCGATATCGATTACTCTTGGCGACATCGGTATGAAGGTTATGTGGCATTGGCGAGACACTGTTAGTGTCTCATCGAGATGCCAACACAATGCAAATTTTGTTAACCGATTGACCATCCTATGTGGAGTCTCGTGGATGAATAGGAGGAGCCAAATGTGAACAGTTAGCAGTTGGTTCATTGTGATGGTTCTGTGAGGAAGCTCGACGGACATGGAGTGATAGGGATATACTCTGAGATTGCAGGTTGTAATCAGTTGGTTCGAAGTTGGGTTGCATCGACGGATTACTGTGTAATTGCATGATTAGAGTGATTTCTATTATGTGAAGTTTGTATTGTAAAGGTTCATGTGCAAGTTTGTTAATGGTGAATGCTGCTGTAAACAGACACCAGAAAGATAAGTCTAGAAATTGTATGCAATCCTTATTACTGTAATACAAAGTGATTTCTCTTGGTGTGGTGGGTTTTTCTCCTGTAAGGGTTTTCCCACGTATATCTGGTGTTCATGTGTGATTGTCAAATACTCTGTTTCTGTTATCTATTCCATAGTGCATCTTAATTGGACTGTAATTATGAATTTTAAAGTGTATCTACATTCTTTCCTGAGGTATTGACGTTAGGAGAATTGTTTTCTGCATATAATTTTCCTTACAAGTTCAACCAGGTAATATATTTGCTTGCTTAGTTTTTGAAATTCCATATTGTTATATTACTTTGTAGTGTATTCATAATGTTGACTAATTTAAAGAGATTTATTACACATATCAATGTAGGGCAAGTTTATGCAGTTATTGTAGATAAAGAAAATGAAGAGGGAACAAACTATTACTTGTGTCGTTGTGTTGAGGCCAAAAAGAAATTGGAGGCCCCAGTTATAGATGGAGAAAACATTGAATACCCTATAGACTCAGTTGTTGTTATTGGAACGTGGCTTAGAAGGTACCCACATAAGAGTGTTAAACATTGGTTGTTTCAGGACTTTGACACGCATCGTAAGATTCTTCATTACTCAAACCTTGTGTGGCATCCAATGTTCATTTGACCAATATGGGGTAGACCTTGAACAAGGTCTTGTGGAAGGTCCGTGAGTCTGACCATGAGGCAATACTTGACACAATAAAGAGTAGAGTAGACCCAAATGGTTCGTTGGATTAATTTGTAAGTATGCACACCGGTTCTTATTAATTTATACTTGTATGCACATTAATTTGTTTGATGGTGTAGACACTGAAATTTGGTCTAAGCTTGCGACTTCAATTTCTTCATAATTCGTATTTTCATGGTCGTAATTAAATAATGTTAATTATTTAATTACTTTCTAAAGTCCTTTCTCATTTATTAATTAAATAATTTTTACTTATTTAATTAATTCGCTTTAACATTTATTCTTCTATTAATTAAATAATCTTAATTATTTAATTACATCACTAATTAACTTTATCCTCCTTAAATTAAATAAATTCTTATTTAATTTATCTTTATCATATTTTCAACTATAATTATATAAATACTTTACTTATTTAATTATTCATTTAACCTATTCTTCACTTAATTAAATAAATCTTATTTATTTAATTTATTTTTTAAATGTCGAATCTTGAATTAAATAATAATTTAATTCATAAAGGTCTATTTTTAACACATTCCTCTATATTTAGAAAAATATTTAAGTCATCTAAGTATTCATTCCCACTTGACTCGAGATCTATTTGAATCGGTCAATTATCTCCTGATTTAAGGTCTAATTGTCTTTCACGAATAAACTCTCTGTCATAACTAGTTAGTTGTCTAGTTATAACTCGTATGCATGTACATGCTTATTAATTAAATATCTTTATTTAATTAATTAAATTTTGTGTGTGCGTTCGAACAGAATGTTGTTTTTAATCTATCTTTATTTTTTTCATGTAAACATTATTCTTCTATTTTCGAATACCAAACTTGAAGATTAAATCATTATTTAATCTTTATCTCTATTCTTAGTTTTTATCACTCATGTCAATACTAACAGTTATTATAATGCATGTTGAATATTTTGATCTCAATTGTCTGTTTATCTTTCGATCTTGACCTGTCATTTGAATGATCAGTTTTCTATAAATTGATCTGATTTTCATCATTGCAACTCCTCACAAAATCTTGTGACTTTTGGAGCAATTACTTGTTAATATTAGATATTTTTCTATAATCACATACATCAAGGCTATACTTGCACACTTACTGAAAATATGAGGGCAAGAATACCAACACAACAAAATGGAGAAGGACAATAGAGGTTATCCATGGAGTTACATCGATCTTTGGTGAGATTGTTTTATGTTTTAGCTAGCTTCCTTTGTTCTTTTTTGTTTTAATTTAGATTGCATTAGAGTTTGATTGTATTTTTTTCTTTTAATATTTCATTTTTTTCATGATGTTACATTGCTGAACTCAACGTGAAGACATGTTCTTTGTAAATTTGTAGATATTTTATTCAATTTTTTCAAGTATCGTACGACCTGACACATCTGATAGACAAAATGACAATTGATATTATAAACCACATCTAACGAAGAAAATGATACATCTGAAAAATTTCAATACATTTGTGACTTATCGAACCGCAACTGACTGGTGAAAATCTGTGACACATTTGCCGCTCTGAATGATGCATCTGATTGGTGAAATTTTTGGGTTCAATTTTTGATTTTTAGTCTTTCATTGTGTTTTTATTTTAGCTAATTGTTTGGTTTGCAATGTGTGTTTTAGGAATTAACGTAGTGTTTGCAGGACGTATCATAGAAGGCAATTTTAATATTTCATTTTTTTCATGATGTTACATTGCTGAACTCAACGGGAAGACATGTTCTTTGTAAATTTGTAGATATTTTATTCAATTTTTTCAAGTATCGTACGACCTGACACATCTGATAGACAAAATGACAATTGATATTACAAACCACATCTAACGAAGAAAATGACACATCTGAAAAATTTCAATACATTTGTGACTTATCGAACCGCAACTGACTGGTGAAAATCTGTGACGCATTTGCCGCTCTGAATGATGCATCTGATTGGTGAAATTTTTGGGTTCAATTTTTGATTTTTAGTCTTTCATTGTGTTTTTATTTTAGCTAATTTTTTGGTTTGCAATGTGTGTTTTAGGAGTTAACGTAGTGTTTGCAGGACGTATCATAGAAGGCAAGTTTTCAAAACCCTTTTTGCAAGATGACCAATGAAGATTAATCTAAAAACTACTAATGAATTTTTCTCTAGGACATGTGTTGAAGACTTTACTTTTGAAACAAACTGTTTAGTAGATTACAAAATTCTCGTTTGGGTTTAAAATTTACTACTATCTACTATGTTTGGTGCGAAAACACGCTCTATTATTACCCTCACGATTCAGTATATCGAAGTATCATCTCCCCTTGCGCATTTGTGTGATCTTGGGTGCAAGAGAACCAGTTATCGACTCTAGAAATTTGGCCTATCTTGGTGGGAAAAATTACTCACCCCAATACAACTCAGACCAGTCACATGCTGAACCCGAGAGACTTCGAACTGATATATAAAAGTGGGTTCTTGAGGAAATATCAAGAATCACGAGTATTGTTTCAATGAGAAGGGCAACAATGGTCTCTCGTTGCATGGATGATACCCCACGAATGGAATGCCCAAATTAAACACCTTGTTTTAGTAAGCCAAAAACCCTCTATTTAATGGTGCAACATGTTGGACTTGTGAAGTTGTCTCATGTTTTTATGGTTCATTGTAGAGATGAGAAGTATTCCATGGGAGTTTCATGGGTACTATAGCTTGGCTACCCCGAATGAAGCGTTGAGCCATGGAGGGGAGCTAGTGGGGTCAAACTACTAGTCATTTGCCTTAAATAAGCATAGCTGGGGTAAAACCCAAGTTAAAACTTAGTAAATACTGTCCTTCATAGCCTTAGGATTGTACTTATTTTTTGGAAATACACATGTTGATGATCATCAAACTGAAAATACATTGTCTTCTAATTGTCTTTGTTTGTCAAAACTTGATCATGAAACAAAGTCAGTTTGCACTACAATTCACTAGAAAACTATAATTTTCAAACAGAGTTGCAACTGTTCACTAGAAAAACTCATCTGATTAGTAGAGTCACATCTATTACAGAGTCTGTCACATCTGTTAGAAAGTACAATTTGCATGTCCTAGAATCTGAGTCGCATTTGTTTAAACTTGAGTCACATCTGTCATAAAAGCTTGCATCTATTTAGTATAAAACCACATTTGATATCTTATTCGCATCTGTCATTAACTCTATTACTAGAAAACCACAATTGTTATATTATGCAACACATCTGAATAGGTGATCTGCATTTATAGTTTGGAACAACGCATATGCCCCTATCATAAAACCAATCTAATTTTACCAGTACATAGCCAAAGTCTTAATTGAAACCTTGAGTCGCATCTGCTAAAAACAAAATCGCATGTGTTTGACACCTAAAAAATAAATTTACTAGAAAATGACAACTAAGAAAGAAAACTGCAATTGTTAAATTCTACAACGCATTTTCCTGAGTATCAGAAAACCAAAGTTTACTGTCACCGACCAAGAAAAAACAATCAAACCAGTATTTGACTTATCCTTTTTCACTGATTCTTGGACAAAAAATAGAAAGTTTGTTGAAAATTTGCACATTTACATCCTTTAGGAATCATTCGGTCTTAGCGATAGGTACCCTAGTTATAGATCTTACTTTCATTTTAGGAGTCTTAGTTTCCTTTAGAGAGTTCATCTTTTGTATATTTTAGGATAGGCACCTTTCACATTTTGAATAAACCCTTGATTCAACAAAAAATGTCATTGAACCTAGTCATCATATCTTTTGTCCTACACATGAATCCTTCCAGATCATTAGTCAATTTTGGGAGTTCACCTTATCTTTTAGTCCTAGTCCTACGAGGGTTCCTTGTCAAAACTAAATTGAAACCTGGGTTACACTATAGCTGATAGATAACCTCTTTTAGAATCTTCCAAATTGATTACTTAGACCTTTACATATTTAGACACTGTCATTCTAGAATAGCATTATTTTAGACATACCTTATTTGTAGAGAAAATACCAAAAAAATACCTGCATATATTCATCCTTTATATTCAAAAAATCCCAAAAACATAGATTAGACTCATAATCATCCATAGACTTAGCTTTTGCATCACTTGCACTTTGAGCTTACATTACATGGTTGAAACAAGATTGAAAAGGAAAGAAGAGAAAAGATGGTTGATCCAAATGATTTCATTAATCCATTCTCAAACCCCTTTGCAAGGGCAACTTCATCTAGACCTCACAAGACTTTGTTAGAGAAATTTGTTACTAGAGATACACAAGGATGTGTTATAGTGGAAGAACTAAATGCTACCACACAATACCTTAAGTTTGCTTCCTTTTTAGATGACTATTTAGCAAATGATCCTCAATGACACTTAGCCAAATTGCTACCAGAAGGTGCTAAACTACCTCCTAGTTTTGATATTCGTACCCTACAAACTACATCTACTCAGAGAACAAACACCACTATCTCTAGTGCTACTATACCTCAAGTGACTACTGCTATACCGTCTGGAGGACCTACCCAAAGTGATTCAACAATACACACAACTCCATTTGGTATGCGTACCTCGACACAAGGGCTAAATTTTACCATAGGGGTGTCATCGTCCAATCCCTTTGGTCCTTTTGTTGGGAACACAAAATATAGAACATCAGCTCCTATACCAAGTGTCAATGTCACTAGCACTATTCCACAAACAAAAACTATACCTAGTGTTCATGTCCCTAGTACTATACCACAGATTGGGATTTCACAGACAGGAGGCATACCCTCTTTCTAATATGGAAACTGACCCAACACTTCACAAATTTCAAGTTAGAATCCATTTTCAAAAACTCCGAATCAAAATCCATTTACACAAATTTTGAATCAAAATCCATTTTCACATATTCCTAATCAAAATCCATTTACACAAATTCTGAATCAAAATCCATTCTCACAGATTCCAAATCAAAACCCATTCACTAACATTCCAAATCCAAACCCACATTTAACCAAAACCCATCACACAATGCTAGATTCCAAAACACATACATAGATCCAAATAATCTAGCTAACACATCATTAACTCAAGTTGACGTCCTACAGACACAAATGCACACACTTCAAATACAGATGGATAACATGGCAGTGTCTAACAAGAAAACATTTTTAGCAAAGGATTCATGCCTATTTTCCTTCAATAAATCCTTGTACATAACACCTTTCCCTCATGGGTATGTCATACCAAACTTTCCCAAATACAATGGAAAGCGAAATCCAATCAAACACATAAGGGAATTTTCCACGATTTGCATAGATGTCGCCTACGACCCCACCTATCTTATGAGACTCTTTTCAAGAAGTCTTGTTGGAATTGTACTAGAGCGGTTTTTCGATCTTGACTATCGCATAAAAACATGGGGCGAATTGGCTGTGAAATTCATTGAAAACTTCTCCTTTAACATCGACCACAAAATAAACATAGCAACCTTGTGTCATACTGCACAAGACGAAGGGGAAACTTTTATTGATTTTTTCCAGAGATGGAGAACTATAGCTAGTTGATGTCCTTTCGAGATACCTAAGAAATAGAAGGTCACTATGTTCGAAATAAACCTCAACCCAAATTGAGAAGTAACTTAAGGGTACATTGTTGCACATCCTTTACAAAACTAGTGGAAAAGGGGGTCATACTAGAAAAATATCTCATTGACAAAGGAGAACTTAAGACACAAACACCCAACAAAAATCCAACTATGTAAAATATCTCAAATGACTCAACGCTGTTAACCAAACCCACAAAACACCCAATGACCACCACAATAGAGACGATTTCCAAAACATGAGTTTACTCCCCTTGGAGTACCCATCGAGTCAGTATTCAAACAACTGTTGCAACACAATCTTATATAGCTTCAAGAACTGAGACAATATGATCCAGAGAAATTCAAACCATCTTGGTGGGATGATAATTCCTTTTGTGATTTCCATCAGACCAAAGGACATACCCTACAAAATTGTCATCAACTGAAAAACATCATACAAGACTTTGTCGAGAATAGAACAATTCAAGTCAATGGAAAAAAAATTACATCTTCAAACACTGATCACAAGGTCTTTTCAGATCCATTACATGATCATGGGAAAGGAAAAGCCCCCATTTTGGGTAACAAGACCAATACTTCCACCAAATATGCTAGTGCCAAGCATGATTATAGTGGACCCATCATAAATCACCTTCAGGCAGCCAATGAGTAGGTCAATACCATTTCCATAAATAAAACTCCCAAGAGTGTTGTTAACACTCATCAGACCAATATCACCATACAAGGCCATCCATCACATCAGACACCACATACTTCCAAGCCGTATTATAACTTACTTGATCAGTTAGGGAAGACCCCAACCAAAATCTCTATCTTAGAATTGTTGTGTATCTCTCCTGAACATCAATCCATTTTAGATAAGGCTTTACAAAGCACAATTGTTCCTAATGATCTTGATGTCAATAGTTTCAAGGAAATGGTGGGATACTTGACCAATAATCATCATGCCACATTCTCCAAACAAGACTATGCAACTGGAAAAGACAAATCATAACAAACCATTACATCTTGAAGTCCTTGTTGACAAAACTAAAGTTAGATGAGTTCTGGTAGACGAAGGAGCATGGTTAAATATTTGCACTTTAAAATTGATTAAGGCATTAGGTTTCTCGAAAGCATGTGTAGAAACAACCAAAAGCATTGTCATTAAGGCTTATGACGATGAGGAACAAAAATGAAAGGGGGTGGTAACAGTTCCTATTAGAATTAGTCTTGTAGTTATGGAGACAAAATTCCAAGTCTTGGATTTGGCCCTTCCATAAAATCTTCTACTAGGTAGACCATGGATTCATGCCATGAGGGCAGTCCTTTTCCACATATCATCAATGTTTAAAATTCCCTTACAATGGCACTCAAATAATAATAGATGGTGACCTACATCCATTCCAATATTGCACCAGTCTATGAGAGACACCTCAACGCCAAGTGCCTGTAAACCAAGAAGCCTCATCATCCAATTCATCTCATTATGTTGATCCATCCACTCTCACTAGAACATCCACTTCACCTTCATTACCTTCCACTCCTAGGGTTGAGATCCAAGACAAGGGTTGTGGAGAATATCACATGAAGACATCTTATTGTGTTAGCCATCTGATTCCTCCTAAATCATACAATTTACCTACAACAGATAGGAGACAATCAGTGGTCACCATACACATTCCTCCCTCAACGAACTTTACAGAATGGGAAGAATTAAGCAAATAATCCATACATGCAGAAGATGTGACCACCTAGTTGTAAAGAGGAGACCCTGAAGAACCTCCCTCACTTGTTTGCATTCCTATAGATCAATATGGCAAAGGTTTCACATTCATGCAAAGCAAGGGATATAATGGACATAGTGGCTTAGGCTTGCATCAAGATGGGAGGAAAAAACCAATTATGGTCTCGAAATGGCTAAAAGGCTTAGGGATTGGGTTTCAACCGATTCAGATTGGCGTTCCTAGTGTCACATCACCTTTACTCAAGGAAGTAAGTGCTTCAAAAGATATTGAGACATTCGAAAAACCATATGACCAACCCTACTATGATTCCCTCGAATCAAACAAATATGAGTGGGATTCCCTATCATCCACCTCGACCATGGACCTTGATAAGCTATTTGGATAACTTGACTTGATGTTGAAATCTTCACCAAATCCATTGAATTCTTGTCCACCAAAGAATATGACAAAAGAGGAATGGTTTAAACATTAATACTGGGAATCTCTTGATCCTACCTCTTGGGAACTTGATAAATCCATTTCAGATAACCAAACCTTGGCATTAGGCCCACCTTAGAATCCACCTAGATCCAAGCAAGAGAGCAAAGAGGACTTGGTACAAAATTTTTGTGACTATATGAACAATTCAGCTTTTAGCTTGACCCCATTGAACTTTGACAACTCCGATGATGACATGCCCTTAGTCTATCCCCAACTCATTGATTAAGACCAACAAGACACACCCATCTTAGAAATTTTTGAGAACGATGAAGCGATTGTTGAGTTCCTAGGATTATGAGAAGGCATACCTAGTGGCGATCACAAGGTTGGATTTACCATTGACTTGGACAAAAGGCATATTTTGGGGAATCTGTTCAACCCTCTAGTCACAAAAATAAGAAAAATAATGACAAAAATAAAAACGATGAGTCTTTAGGTGAAAATTGAAAGGTGCCTTTAGACAATGAAAAGGAAAAAAATAAGGACGCATCCAAAGGCGAAAACCTTTCTGAGGCTCCTAAGGATGGTGGTTTGAACATTCTCCCTATTGCACAGGAAAAGTCACCCATGTTAGTTGAAGAATCAGTGGAAGTTAACATAGGTATAGAAGAGAATCCCCGAATGGTATATTTTGCAGCATCATTGACAAAATAAGAGTAGCCATAATTCTGCAACTTCTTTACAAAAAGACAAATTAATTTTTCTTGGTCATATGCAGACATGCCTGGGCTGGATCCTAAACTTGTAGTACATCATTTTCCCTTACAACCAAGTGTAAAACTAGTGAAACAAAAATTGAGGAAAATGCACCCACAGATTGCTTTACTAGTCAAGACTGAGCTGAAGAAACTGTTAGATGTTGGCTTCATTAAATCAATCAACTATGCAGAATGGATTTCCAATTTTGTACTAGTCACAAAACCAATAGGGGGCATCTGCATCTACACAGATTTTAGAGATATAAATAAAGCATGTCCTAAGGATGACTTCCCTCTGCCCAACATTGACATGATAGTAGACATGACTGTAGGGTATGAGATGTTATCTCTTATGGATATATTTTTAGTGTATAATCAGATCAGGATTGCAACTGAAGACCAACCTAAAAAAACTTTTACATTTCCTTGGGGAACCTATTGCTAGAATGTCATGCCCTTTAGACTCAAAAATGCTAGAGCAACCTATCAGCAAGCTATGACCACTATTTTTCACAACCTTGTACACTCTTATGGAGGATTATGTTGATGAGCTTATTGCTAAATCACTGAAAACGGAAGATCATTTATAGGTCTTAGACAAGATATTTCAACATATAGAAGAGTATAAAGTGAGACTAAATCCGAAGAAATGTGTGTTTGGAGTGAAATTAAGAAAGCTTTTGGTTTACATCATCCCTAGACGAGGTAGTGAAGTGGATCTATCAATGTAATTAGATTTCCACAATCCATATGAATTTAAGTCTGAATGCTTCTGGATTTGATTGTGTGGAGTCTTTTTTCATCAACGTTTCGGATCACACTCTGTGAACCATCATCAGGATAGAGAGTTGAAAAAGATGAGAAGAGTAAGTTGCAAACCCAGCTTATATAAGAAAGAGAGAGGGGGGAAAGATGAAAGAAGAAGGGGGTTAGGGTGAGGTGGCAACACAAGGGAAAGCTAAAAAATATAAAACAAGAAAGATCAAAAAGAGGAAACCAATCAAATGTAAAGAACCACAAAGATAGGATGTGGTTGAAGAAAGTTTATAGAATGTGTAGATTTAATTCAAAGATATTATATATTCAAGAGAGCAAGCTAAGACTATATAAAACATGACCAAATGAATTGAGACACCGAAAAGACAAGCACACCAAAAACAAACCAAATATATAAGAGAGACTAAAATATATAAAATGAAACTGGATTATGTATTAACAATTCAAGTTATATATATATAAAAATTATTCTAAATACTATTTTATATATGGTCTAGTTTTATTATATATATTATAATTACTCAAGTTTTATTTTATATATTATATTGTGGATGGATGATCTAAAATAATATATAAAATAAGAGTAATTAAAATAAGTAAAATAGAACCAAATTAAGTATGAAATAAACTATATATATATATATATATAGTTAAATATATATATATATATATATATATATACTATATATAACTATATATATAACTATATATATATATAGAGTTTATATATAAATTTACAAAAAATAAATAAATATAAACTAGAAGCAAATGAATAAAAAGAGATGGTATTACAATAATGTAATATTATAAGACATGAGTCACGCAAAAATTAGATAAATAAATATATTAAAGACTACCAAATCGAAATGAATTGCGGATGGATTTTATATATATATATATATATAAATTGAAAAGAACAAGGATGAAAGGAGAAAAAACAAAGAAGAGACCCACCCACAGACTAAAAAAACATCTTGATAACAAAACGACCCAAAATTTTATTTTTTATAAAAACAAACAATTTACAAGAACACAAAATAGAGAAAGGAAGAAAACAAGAATTAGAAACCAAAAAGAAAAGATAACAAAAATATAAATAAATCTATGGATCACAATGCGTAACAATATAATGAACAAATTAACAATAAATTAAGAAGACAAAACTAAAAATAACAATAAGAAATAGAATAATTAAATATAAAATATAAAAATAAAAAATACAAATTTTTTAAAAAATAACCAGCTAATGAAAGAAAGGAATCAAGACATAAAAAACCAATAGAGCAAATGGATAACTATATATTATTATATATATAACGAAATGTGAAAATATAACCAAGAGAATGACAATGAATGAGTATGCAAACAAAACTTATACAAATGCAAAAAAATAAAAAAAATAAAAACACAAACAATTTAGAAGAGGAGGAATGACCGAAGGACAAAGGAGAGGCAAGCTGAGAGAAAAGAGCCAGAAAGAGGGGGAAGAGGAGAGAGGAAGAACGGGGTGAAAGAGGAAGGGACGACAAGGAGCGGGGGTACGAGGAGGGGGAGAAAGGTCAAGGATGGGCATTATGGTGGTTTAAAAAGTTGGAGAGAAGAGGTTTCCAGGAGAGGCTAAGACTCCAACCTTCATCACGATTAAGGTTGGTGGGGTGATTGAAAATTTGAATGGCTTCTTTAAGCTTCCTTCTATGGAAGTTGTCCTCTTTGCACAAGATTTTGGTGTTTTCGAGACAAATGTGATGTTTGGTTGAAGACGAGTGCTCAGCGAGGGCAGACTTGCTAACACGATCGTGCAAAATGTTGGCAGAGTGCTCTTTGATTCTAGTGCTGAAAGAGCGCTCTGTTTCACCAATATAGGGGGTGCCACACGAGCACACAACTTTGTAAACTCCTGAGTACATCAAGATGTCTCTGGAGTCTTTGAGAGGAGGGATGCTATTCTTGAGAGAGGAAAGGGGTCTGAACGCACAACAAATACCTTTTTTGAGAAGAATTCGGTTCTTGGCATTAATTTCTCTGATGGCGTCTCCCCTAAGTTTCTTCCTTCTCGAGCCCCTCCCGCGGCAGTCCAATGCATGAATGATCTTTCCACCTTTACCCATTTACATCAACCTCCCCCCGTCCATCTCATGTCACCTTCTGATGTGACGGATCCTCCCCCTTGTCATCTCTCTTGTACCGATCCTAATCTTTTCGCCAATGGTTCCCGCCCCTTCGTTGTTCCCCTTTGCACCCCTTTACCCATTTCTCCCGTGCATTGCCTATCGTCTTCCTTCTTTAACCACAACCCTTGCTCTTCAAAGAACTCAATCCCACCACCGGTACGTGATTGGGAAAACAAGCTGGTGGTCAACTTGTCCAACGCCTCTTTGGACCCCCTCACTTTTAACTTCCTTAAAAGAGGTCTAAACTTCGCCATGGCCCCTCGGTCTATTCCCTATGTTGATTTTCTCATCGACATTGAGAATGCAGTTTGAAATCTCCCCTCGGACGTCGCAGAGGAAGTTAGACAAGATTGCACTGTGGCTTTGAGAAAAGCCAAACCGCCAAAACGCAACATTCCAAAAAGTGAGTCTCTTGCTTTCAATAATCTTCTAAAAAATCACAACCTTGTCATCACCAAAGCCGACAAAGGCAATGCCACTGTTATCATGAATAAAACGGACTACATCTCCAAAATGCTTGAGCTCCTCTCTGACTCTAGCAGTTATAAAATTGTGTCTCGTAATCCTTGCTCCAAAATTTTAAAAATGGTCAAATCTGCCATTTCTTGCTCCTCTCTTGATGACGCAACCAAAAAGCGCCTTCTTCCCTCCAAAGAAGTGACCCCTCACATTTATGGGGTTCCTAAAATTCACAAAACAGGCATTCCTTTGAGGCCTATTGTTGACACCATTGGTTCTCCTACTTACAAGTTAGCCTGTTTCCTTGCCAAGTCTATCTCCTCGCTTGTTGGAAAATCCGACTCCTTTATCAAAGATTCCACCCATTTTGTCCAATTCATCCAAGATTCAAGATTAGAAAGTGAAGATATCTTGGTAAGTTTTGACGTAGTCTCCCTCTTCACCAAGGTCCCTATTCCCGAAGCGATTGAGATTGTCAAAAAAAAGGTCAACGAAGAGACTGCCTCCTTAGTGGAGTTGTGCCTTAGATCCACTTTCTTCTCTTTCCAAAATGTGATCTATGAGCAGGTGGATGGAGTGGCAATGGGTTCCCCTCTCTCACCGATCATTTCCAACCTCTATATGGAGCATTTTGAGGAAATTGCCCTAAAGTCCTTTCCCCTCAAACCAAGATGGTGGAAACGATATGTTGATGACACCAACGTTTGCTGGCCTCATGGCCTTGGCAAGTTGGAGGAATTTCATGCCCACCTCAACAACATTGCTCCTTCTATCTCCTTCACTAAGGAACTTGAATCAAATAGCCAACTTCCTTTCTTGGATGTGCTTATCCTCAAGAAATCTGATGGATCCCTAGGCCGACGGGTTTTCCACAAGGCTACCCACACGGATCTTTACCTTCACTCTTCTTCCCACCATCACCCTAGCCAAAAGTTTGGAATTCTTAAAACTCTGGCCACTAGGGCCTTCCGCATTTGTGACCAGGATAACTTAGACCAAGAATTGGACCATCTCCGCTCGGTCTTTAAGTTGAATGGTTACACTAGCAAGAAAATCTCCAAAGCTATTATCCAATCCAAACTTCGTTTTCCTTCCAACTCCGCCTCTTTGTCCTCTCAACCTGTCTCCCTCCCTTGTGCCTCTTTACCTTTTGTTGAAGGCATCTCTCAAAAAATCTCTAAAATTCTTCTCAAAAAAGGTATTCGTTGTGCGTTCAGACCCCTTTCCTCTCTCAAGAATAGCATCCCTCCTCTCAAAGACTCCAGAGACATCTTGATGTACTCAGGAGTTTACAAAGTTGTGTGCTCGTGTGGCACCCCCTATATTGGTGAAACAGGGCGCTCTTTCAGCACTAGAATCAAAGAGCACTCTGCCGACATTTTGCACGATCGTGTTAGCAAGTCTGCCCTCGCTGAGCACTCGTCTTCAACCAAACATCACATTTGTCTCGAAAACACCAAAATCTTGTGCAAAGAGGACAACTTCCATAGAAGGAAGCTTAAAGAAGCCATTCAAATTTTCAATCACCCCACCAACCTTAATCGTGATGAAGGTTGGAGTCTTAGCCTCTCCTGGAAACCTCTTCTCTCCAACTTTTTAAACCACCATAATGCCCATCCTTGACCTTTCTCCCCCTCCTCGTACCCCCGCTCCTTGTCGTCCTTCCTCTTTCACCCCGTTCTTCCTCTCTCCTCTTCCCCCTCTTTCTGGCTCTTTTCTCTCAGCTTGCCTCTCCTTTGTCCTTCGGTCATTCCTCCTCTTCTAAATTGTTTGTGTTTTTATTTTTTATTTTTTATTTTTTGCATTTGTATAAGTTTTGTTTGTACACTCATTCATTGTCATTCTCTTGGTTATATTTTCACATTTTATATATATATAATAATATATAGTTATCCTTTGTTCTATTGGTTTTTTATGTCTGATTCCTCTTTCATTAGTCAAGTTATTTTTAAAAATTTTGTATTTTTTATTTTTATATTTTATATTTAATTATTCTATTTCTTATGGTTATTTTTAGTTTTGTTCTCTTAATTTATTGTTAATTTGTTCATTATATTGTTACGCATTGTGATCCATATATTTATTTATATTTTTGTTATCTTTCTTTTTTGTTTCTAATTTTGTTTTCTTCCTTTCTCTATTTTGTGTTCTTGTAAATTGTTTGTTTTTATAAAAAATAAATTTTTGGGTCGTTTTGTTATCAAGATGTTTTTTTAGTCTGTGGTTGGGTCTTTTCTTTGTTTTTTTTTTTCTCCTTTCATCCTTGTTCTTTTCAATTTATTTATAAATATATATATTTATATAAAATCCATCCGCAATTCATATCGATTTAGTAGTCTTTATTATATTTATTTATCTAATTTTTGCGTGACTCATGTCTTATTATATTACATTATTGTAATACCATCTTTTTTTATTCATTTGCTTCTAGTTTTTATTTATTTATTTTTTTGTAAGTTATATATAACTCTAGTTATATATATATAGTTATATATATAGTTATATATATAGTTATATATAGTATATATATATATATTTAACTATATATTTATAAAACTATATATATATATATAGTTTATTTCATACTTAATTTGGTTCTATTTTACTTATTTTAATTACTCTTATTTTATATATTATTTTAGATCATCCATCCACAATATAATATATAAAATAAAACTTGAGTAATTATAATATATATAATAAAACTAGACCATATATAAAATAGTATTTAGAATAATTTATATATATATAACTTGAATTGTTAATACATAATCCAGTTTCATTTTATATATTTTAGTCTCTCTTATATATTTGGTTTGTTTTTGGTGTGCTTGTCTTTTCGGTGTCTCAATTCATTTGGTCATGTTTTATATAGTCTTAGATTGCTCTCTTGAATATATAATATCTTTGAATTAAATCTACACATTCTATAAACTTTCTTCAACCACATCCTATCTTTGTGGTTCTTTACATTTGATTGGTTTCCTCTTTTTGATCTTTCTTGTTTTATATTTTTTAGCTTTCCCTTGTGTTGCCACCTCACCCTAACCCCCTTCTTCTTTCATCTTTCCCCCCTCTCTCTTTCTTATATAAGCTGGGTTTGCAACTTACTCTTCTCATCTTTTTCAACTCTCTATCCTGATGATGGTTCACAGAGTGTGATCCGAAATGTTGATGAAAAAAGACTCCACACAATCAAATCCAGAAGCATTCAGACTTGAAGTGGATCTAGCCAAGGTAAAATCCATCATGTACATGCCTCCACCAACTAATCTTAGTTATCTAAGGAAATTACAAGGGAGACTACAATACATCAGAAGATTCATAGTGTAGTTAGCAGATAAGACACATCCCTTTCAATATTTACTTAGAAAAGGAATACTGTTTGTATGGACAAGTAAATTCTAGGAATCCTTTCAACTGATTAAGGATTATCTACTCACACCACCAATATTAATGCCACCTATTGAGGGATGACCATTGATTCTCTATATTTCAACAACCCATTCATCATTCGGAGCATTGCTTGCACAACATGACAATGAAGGTCATGAAAGGGTAGTATACTATATGAGTTGGACTTTGGTAGGTTATGAGATTAACTATAGTACCATTGAATGTGCTTGTCTTGTGGTACTATTTTCTACTAAAAAGCTAAGGCACTATATACTAAACCATCAAACAATGCTGGTTGCAAAGATAGATCCTTTAAAATATGTTCTAAGCAAAGTAGCATTAACAAGGTGACTAGCTAAATGGGTAATGATACTTAGTGAGTATGACATCTTGTACGTAGAAAGAAAAGCTATCAAGGGACAAGTCATTGCTGATCAGTTAGCTGATGCACCAATACAAGTAGATCACCCTTTAGTGGTAAATTTTCCTGATGAGTTCATATTCACCATTGACACAAGCACAACATGGAAACTATACTTTGATGGGTCCCATACGAATCATGGCTCAGGGGCTGGTATCCTGTTTATCACACCATAGGGTGATTCTATCCCTAAGTCATTCATGATTTCCTTTCCATGTACCAATAACATAGCAGAATATGAGGCTTTTGTGATATGATTATGCATGAAGGTCAAATGGAAGATCAAGAACCTATAGGTTTATGGTGATTCTCAACTGGTAATCCGATAGGTAAATGATGATTATGAGACTAAGGATAAAAAGCTTGCTCTCTACAAACACATGGAAGATAGTTTCAAGGAGTACTTTGACAAGGTTTACTTCCATCAAATACTTTATGTTCTAAAAAGAGAAGTAGATGCCATGGCTACTATTGCTTCACTCCTTGACATAACAAGCAATGTGCCTAAGTTCAAGTCTTTGGTAGAACAACTTTTGATCCCTACCTATGACATCCCATATTTGGAGATGGTGTATGATATTGTTGGTCCCGATTCCCCATGGTATAAAGATATCTATGACTACCTCCATGCCAAAGTCATACCCCATGACCTTTATAATAACCAACGTAGGAAATTCCTTCACAAGTTATCCAAGTACACCATCATTAGAGACACCTTGTATAGACGTGCCTTAGATAATACCCTAATGAGATGTCTCGATATTGACGAAGCACAAGCAACCTTGCATGGGGTACATAGGGGTATATGTGGATTCCATTCTAGCGATCCTACCTTAGCTAAAAAGATTATAATACTGGGTTACTATTGGTCTACCATGGAAAAGGACTCATATGTTTTTGTTAAGAAATTTCATCAATGTCAGGTACACGAAGACTTGATACATGCACCTGCAAAGGAGCTTCGTCCCATAATGTCACCATGGCCCTTTTCCCAATGGGGAATCGACTTCATAGGTAAGATACATCCCACATCATCCAATGGCCATAAGTTCATCATTATTGCCACTAAGTATTTTATGAAGTGGATTGAGGCTATTTCCATGACCTACATCACTGACACATAGATCTCTAAGTTTATCTTGAACTATATCATTTGTTGGTATGGTGTTTCTCAATCCATTATCATAGATAATTTTCGTCCATTCAAAAACCAAGAAGTTCATCATATTTGTGAAGAGTTCCATATCCAACATCATTTTTCCACCCCATATTACCCACAAGGTAATGGCCAAGCAGAGGCGTCTAATAAAACTATCAGTAGAATCCTCAAAAAGACTGTCAATGATGTTGGCCAGGATTAGCATTTACAGCTTAATCCAACCTTATGGGCTTATCGAACAAGCATTCATACTCCCACTGGTGCCACTCCATATTCTTTATTATTTGGTTATGAGGCCATTCTACTTATTGAAGTCGAGATTCCTTCCCTGAAGGTATCCTTGAAAGGGCATATTGATGATGAGTATCGAGTTTCAAGACTACATGAGATAGAATTCCAAGATGAACGAAGACAAAAGGAATTAGATCATCTCTAAGCATATTATAATCATCTTTGTTTCAAGTACAACAAGAAGGTCTTGAATAGAAGCTTTGACATTGGTGACCTGGTCTTAATGGAGATCCTAAGAATCAAGCTAAAAGAAAGAAACCGGGGAAGTTTGAACCTAACTAGTTAGGACCTTACATTATCACAGAAGCCTTTGGATCAGGAGCATATCAACTTTCTACTCTTGAAGGAGAACCATTGTCAACACCTATCAATAGTATTCATTTGAAGAAGTTCTATGCATAGCTTCTGAGAGCCTTGTCTTAATTATCAAAAATACAAAAAAAAATCAAAAAATCGTTACCTAGGTGAAAACCTCACAAACAGGAATCTTGTTAACATATGAAAAAATCAAAGAATCAAGAAAATAGTAAAGATAAATAAGTCATCCAATAATGAAAACCACCTTGGTGGCACTTTGGATAAGTACCATGGTGAAAACCTGGAAAATAACTGCCATGTGTAATTATCTCTGCTCCTTTGTCTGTCATTATTCTAATTTGACTTCCATGTACATATCACTTATCCCTATACATATCACTTATCCCTGTACATATTATCTATCATTGTACATATCATATCTCTCCCATCCATCATTTGCACATACCATTCATAATAAATGGTAGTCCTTCCCATAACTCGGAACGATTGACATCGAGCGCATTTCATATCCCCCATCCCATCCTATTCATAATCAATTGGTCTTATACTCGAATGGGGGAAAGCACTTGACTTACGTCATATTGGTTCTAACACTGGCTAGAACAAAAGACGTAAAACCATCAAAAAATCCAAAAACATTACAAAATGTCCTAAAAAAATAAAAATAAAATCAAAAAACTTCAAAAAGACAAAAAATCAAAACATGTCAAAAATCCAAAAATAGAGTCAGGGTCAATCACACTTGTCAGTCTTTGTCATTTGTTGAACTATGTTGCCTCTACGACTGGACGTAGGAAAGGCCATCTGCCGATGTGCCCTTGAGGCATTAGGTCAGTCCTTTTAGGTTTGTCTGTATAAAATCATGATTCAATCCATTTTTTTATAAGACAAGGTCATTGGTCATGTTGAACTAAGAGGTCTCTGTGTGTATAACATAGGCAAGGCCATTAATCAACAAGCCCCTGAGGCTGCACTAGGTCAGTCCATTAGGGTTTGTCACATACACTATCACACATGTCAAATATCTTCATACAAATAAATATTTTTATAGTCAGTCTTGTCAGTCAAAGTCTAGTTGAACTACAAGGTCTTTACGTGTATAATGTAGGCAAGGAGGCCAGTCCTTTAGGGTTCTTCGTCACACATAGTCTATTGTCATCACACCATATCAAGTCATGCAATCAACAAGATGAATAGGTTGACAATTTCATCAAGTCAAATCAAACAAATTGCCAAAGCAACCAACAAAACAAATCAACTTATGTATGCTACAGGATGTGTCCTTCCTAAAAACATACATCATCAAAACAATTAACCTATGTCTTATATAGGATGTGTCCTTCTTGGAAATAGGCATTAGGCGAACAATCATCATAGCTTACACAGGTTAATACATCAATGACATCAGACTCAACATCTTATATGATACATGTCTTTCTGAAGCCAAACTTTTGTCATGCCTTATATAGATAGTCATAACATCAAAACCAAACTCAACATCTTATCTAGTATGTGTGTCTCCTAAAATTAGGCTTTATCAATCAAAACAATCAAACAAATAGATCAAGTTTTGGAAAATATTTTATTGGCTTTGTGAATTTGTGGCTTGTTTTTCTTATCATTTTATTGGCTTTAATTTGGAATCCTGTTACTAACTTTCTCAAGGATGTCTCATGAAGGATTTAGAGAAGCAACGATGTATCAGAATTCTGTTTTCTTTGATTGCTGCTTGTTGACTGTCTTTTAACTTTGGATTTTGAGTCATGTTACTAGTTTCCTCAAGGATGTCCCATGAAGAATTTAGAGGAGCAATGGAATCTCATGACCTGTCTTTTCTTTGTTTGTTGTTTGTGGTTTTTCTTGACAAAAATATTGGGGCAATTGTGCCCTTAGTATGAGTTAAGACAATCCTTGTCTGTGACTGTTTGTTGTTAGTAGGTGGATGACCTTGCACACCTTGAGCTATGCCATATCATGGTGTTTGTATCCATTTGTATTAGTTAATGCCCAATGATGATAAAGTGCAACACCTTTTATGGTACGATGAAAAATCAAAGATTGCTAATACTAACATCAAAGTCTTTTCTTATTCATCTTTCTTTCCAAACTAACATTTCTTCTTTCTTGCATTATGACGAAGTCCTGTGACACACAAAAATATAATGCATCCTGCATATGCATTCATGTTAGAAAAATCATGTAAATATCATACATTGTACATCATACATATATCTTTCCTTTCAAAAATACAAAAAAATAGGCATCTATCATATCTAGGAAATCATGGCATAATAGGCATTCATCATCATAGATTACATAACAAAATCATTACATGTACATAGCAGGTGTAAATATATGCATCACATATAGATAGCATTATAAATATAACATCACATTGCATCTCATAATCATAAATTGCATACATAACATCAAATGACACCATACAAAATCGATGCATACATCATCATATAGAATTCACATCACATCATCGAATGCATAAGCACATCATAAAGTAGATATGAACATCCATCACATAGGTATATCATATAGACATAACATGCATAAATAAAATACTACATAATCATAAATAGAACTGCATATTATGATAATCACTGCCAAAATCATATATATATCGCTCAAAAAGTGTCACATCATAATGTCATAATGTATCAATAAATATGAAGCCCCCAGGTTACATGACCAAAATACAATGTCTCAATACATATCAATGAATGTCCCTATCTATAACTCCCACGGCTCCCATGAGCAAAGTGAAAGGTGAATGATGTCGAGATCCTGATGAATTGTGTTCTAAAGGAGGCCTGTCATATGGTCCAGATCTGTGAGGCCCCTCAACCCCCTCTATAATCACTATCTTGGTGTGAGTCCTGCTCTGAGCCTTGCCACTACATGCTTGTGAGAAACTGGGAGCTCATCTCTCTAGAGGAACCTATGCCTCATATAAATCTCTATAATATGTGGCTCTCTCCCTTGCTCTGACTAACTCTCGAGTGAATGCATCAACTAGCCCACTACAAAGAGCTCTAATTTTTGAAAATCTCTACTCGGTCTCCTATCTCTGAGCTATGCCCTGGTCCCTGTCCATGTATGATCTTTCTCACTCCATCTATAGGGTGTCCCGCTTTGACATCAATACCATCATCCTCTCCTCCAAAGATGCTACCTGGGCATGCAAATTTGTTGTATCCTGATCAACAAGACCTATATCATCCTATCATGGTATCTCCATCCCATCATCCTCCATCTCCTCCAAAATCCTATCATGAAGCTCTTGATCTTGATCATCCATATCCTCCTCATCCTCATCATCTTCTTGGTAGCCCGCGGGTAGAACAAGAGCATCCATCTCGCCCTCCTCCCTACCTTCCTCCTCCTCTACATACTCCTTTGGAATATCCTCTTGTCCCACATGCTCCTCTCCACCAATCTCTACCTTCTCAACATGAACCTCCTCCTCACCTCCACCAATATCAACCACGGGAATATCCTCTCCCTCCCTTACCTCCTCATGGATGGGTGACAAAGGTGGGCCTCGTCCTCTGTGACCACATCTCCCCCTGTCACCACCCCTCTGACCACCTCCTCCTCCATCTCCACCATCCCCTCTACCACTTCCACCCCTCCAACCCCTGCCTCTGCCATGTCTGACTCGTGGCCCTGTCCCTCACCTCTCTACAGGCGCATATTGATATGGATTTGTCAATGGTACTGACCTGTGAATGGCCCACCAGTGATCATATGCCTCTGTGGTGTCTAGATCTACTGCTCCACCTCTTCAGGCCCACTGTATTGGCTGTAGAGCATTAATATCTACCTCTATAGTAGCCACCAAAATCTCAGCTCCCCATAATGTAACCTCTCTGGAAGATCGGGCATACTTTGCTTGACCTCGAGGCTCATCTTGCACCTCATCAAACTGTCTCAATACCCTATCTGGTAAGTGCCTCTCAATGATGTGCACGTGTGAGATAGTTTATCCAATCAAATCTATGTTTGTTTGCAATATGTCAAGTGCCCATCCTCATTCGACCATTGTGGGAAATCCATATATAGCCTCCATATAAATTGCACCATTGTATCAATAGCATGTCTATAGTATCCAGTGTCTCCAACATGGTGTTGGGTGTTTTCCCCCACATAATGAAAGGCATATGGCGATCCTTGCTGAACATTTGCTATAACAGGCTGACAAAAAATGCCTATGTGTTCCCACACCCATATCATCAGGAGTGTGGTACCACAACTCATGGACTATGCCTCTCTGTAGGAAATTTCACGCAAATGGAAATATAACAACTAATAAAGAGGGGCCCCAAGCATATACCACCCACCTCTCTAACATCCCTACAAGCATCTCCCCCCATCCTACAAGGAATCCATGACCTCAATTATCAAGAAGAACTATACCACCAATCAATGTACACAATAGACAATCTAATCTCCTATATCTCTGGGCCAAGACATGCTATCTAATCTCATAGTGGTCTATCCCCAATTTTCTAATGTCCTGGTGGGGATAATATCTACACATCTCCGTGAATCCCCTTTACATATCATACATGACCCTAGTCCCTCTAATAGGTAAACTAATAATCCTGTACACATCCTCTAATGTCATCATTGCCTCCCTGATAGGTAGATGAAACAATGATGTCTCCAAGTGCCACCGCTTGCACAATGCAATCAACAGTCCTCGGTTTTCCCGAATAGTGGGCATGAATGTCACATGATTTAAACCCAAATGCCACATAAATTATTTCTCCTCCCTCCACAAACTATCATGGAAGTAGAAAGTCAACGGTCTTGACTCTCAGGTATATAGGATCCAATACAACCTGCAATGACATTATGCATGCCTCATGTCAGAAATAACAACCTATCATAGTCCAAAATTCCAAAACAACATGCCAGTCAAATGCATCATTATATTTGCAAATGCATTGCAAAGCATCACATGTTTCATTAAATTTGCAAATGTGCTGCAAAGCATCACATGCGTCATTCAAATTTGCAAATTCTCTTCAAATTGTCATATGCATCAATCTAAAATGCAAATGCATTTAACAATGCAAATGCATAACAATACAAACACGCATAATCAACAGAACATTAAAGAAAGCAAATACATCAAAAATAACAAATGCGTACATTTTTCTATATGCGCTACTTTATACAACAAATGTGATGTAGGAGGACACATGCGTTGAAATAAAATACAAATGCATTAATTTTCTAAAAACCTACGCTAAGCTATAACGTGAAAATATAAATGTGTAATTTTGCATACAAATGCATCAATTACGCATTCATATGCGGTTTTCTACAAAAGTGATGCCTTACAAAAAAGTGAAATAAATGCATAAGAAAATCCTGCACATCTAAATTTCAAGGGTTGGTTTCAGACTACATATCGAGGGGCCCGCATTTGCAGGTCACCTAAACATCTGAATGTGATAGGAATGATGCGAGTATGGAACTGGAGACATTGTCGCTAGAATACTAGAGAAAAAATCTCAATTTTTTGAACTTCTAGGGTGAAAATGAATTGTATTTTTACCCCTTTTATATTTATACCTAGGGCTTTGGGTGGCATTTCCTCCAACCTTGTCTATTGGCCACATAAACTTCAAATTTCTATCGACCCGTACACATACCTAACACCTCGAAATTCATTTCTGTCAACTCCACTCCATTTCTGGCTATCAAATTGACTAATCAGTATTATTTCTAATTTTTTTGAAAATTTGTCAATTTTCTTGAGGGGGCATACCTTCACCTATTCTACACTGGGGCATGTTTTTGATCCATTTTCTTTGACACAACGCCGAAATGACATTGTATCAAAGAGGGGCAAACTGTAGACACTGAAATTTGGTCTAAGCCTGTGACTTCAATTTTTTCATAATTCGTATTTTCATGGTTGTGATTAAATAATGTTAATTATTTAATTGCTTTCTAAATTCCTTTCTCATTTATTAATTAAATAATTTTTACTTATTTAATTAATTCACTTTAACATTTATTCATCTATTAATTAAATAATCTTAATTATTTAATTAATTCACATTATCTTTATTCTATGATGATTAATTAAATAAACACCCTTTATTTAATTATGTCACTAATTAACTTTATCCTCCTTAAATTAAATAAATTCTTATTTAATTTATCTTTATTATATTTTCAGCTATAATTAAATAAATACTTTAATTATTTAATTATTCATTTAACCTTTTCTTCACTTAATTAAATAAATCTTATTTATTTAATTTATTCTTTAAATGTCAAATCTTGAATTAAATAATCATTTAATTCATAAAGGTCTATTTTTAATGCATTCCTCTATATTTAGATAAATGTTTAAGTTATTTAAGTATTCATTCCCACTTGACTCGAGATCTATTTGAATTAGTCAGTTATCTCTTGATTTAAGGTTTGAGTGTCTTTCGCCAATAAACTCTTTGTCATAACCAATCAGTTGTCTAGTTCTAACTCATATGCATGTACATGCTTATTAATTAAATATCTTTATTTAATTAATTAAATTCTGTGTAGGCATTCGAACAAAACGTTGCTTTTAATCTATCTTTATCTTTGTTATGCAAACATTATCCTTCTATTTTCGAATACCAAACTTGAAGATTAAATCATTATTTAATCTTTATCTCTATTCTTAGTTTTTATCACTCATGTCAATACTAACAGTTATCATAATGCATGTCGAATCTTTTAAGCTCAATCATCCATTTATCTTTCAATCCTAACCTATCATTCGAATGATCAATTTTCTATAAATTGATCTGACTTTTATCATTGCTAACTCCTCCCGAAATCTTGTGACTTTTGGAGCAATTACTTGTTAATCTTTGATATTTTTATATAATGACATACATCAAGGCTATACTTGCACACTTACTAAAAATATGAGGGAAAGAATACAAACATGATGAAATGGAGAAGGATAATAGAGGTTATCCATGGAGTTACATCAATCTTTGGTGAGATTGTTTAATGTTTTAGCTAGTTTCCTTTGTTATTTGTTGTTTGATTTTAGATTGCATTGTTGTTTGCTTTTAATCTTTCATTATTTTCAGGATGTTATAGATGGAAATGCTATCATCTTTTTTTACTTTTCCTATTTGTAAGTAACCTACTAAAAATTGATTGGCGTCCCCTTGCAGAAAATGTACATTTATGAGCCATCCAAGAGAATCTCAACCAAAAAAGCAATGCAACATCCTTATTTTGATGATCTTGACAAATCTCAATCATGATTTTAAGCCATTACAAAAGTGCGTGCAAAGCCTGGTGAGGGAATTTCAAGTTATTCATTTGAAGTTAACCTTATCATGAGCAATTATGATGTAGATATTATAAGATCATCTCAAATTCCAACTTAGTCTATTAATGAGAGGTGTTGTGTGCAATAGGTATTTTAGAACTCCCAGTGAAGATGTGTGACCAGGAGTGACTAAGTTGAGAGACTGACATGCCCATTTGTAAGTGCCTTCCATCTATTTTCATTTCATTTCCATTTTGTATGCTCTTTTTTTTTTTTTACTTTGTGTATTTGTAAGTAAACTACTAAAAATTGATTGGTCTCTCATTGCAAGAAATGTTGATTTATGAGTCATCAAAGGTAATCTCAGCCAAAGAAGCAATGCAACATCCTTATTATGTTGATCTTAAAAAATATCAATTATAAAAGAGTGTGTGAAGCTTAGCGAGAGAATCTCAAGTAACTCAATTGAAGTTAACCTTATAATGAGCACCTATGATGTAGACATTTAAAGAGAATCTCAAATGTATGAGTGACATTGTAAAAGATTTGTGAGAATGGAGTACCTAAGGAATTGTAATGAGACTTATTTGTAATAAGATTTACTCAAATATTGTAATTTTGGAGTTCATGTTTGGTGCAAGAGCATCTTGTTCTCTAAATGCCTTAAATAGAAAAAATTGCAAAATTTGAATTTTGAAATGTAAAAAATGTGAAAAAGGTTATGTGAAGGTCATATGTAATGTATTCAAAGTATCAAATAGGTCATTAGGTGATTAGAGAAGTGATATTGCACAAAAGATGTCATTTGGTGTAAAAATGCAAAAATTGCATTAGTTGCACAATTGCAAAATTAGTAAATAAAGGATGATGTTTTCTGTATTTGCAACACTTTTTCCTTTTCCTTTATCATAACTGGTTAGTAACCCTCAAAATAGGGTTTTGAGAGTCCATTAAGTGATAAGATTTCCATTCCATCAATGTAGGGTAAAGTAAGTTGGTGGAATGGATTGCAATTAGGTGTTTTTCAATTTGAATATGTAAGCAAGTGGTGTCAATATTCACAAAACCTCAAATGAATGTGTTTCAAAAAAAGTTTCAACCAAAAACTCTCTATCTCTTCAATTTTAACCATTCACTCTACCTTGTCTAGTAGGTCAATAGACCCTAGTTTTAGACCTTTTCTCACAAACTTCTCAAATGACTGATTTAGATAGCCATTATTGAGTTACAACACATACTTCAAAATCAATAGTGATTTTCTTGGAACATGTGCATAAAAATGACCTTCGTTGTCCTCATTAGGTTAACTAGGCCTAATTTACAAAGGAATATACCTTTCAACAACCCTTTGAACTTGTTGGGGAAACAATTCTCATGTATCCAAACCCTCAAATCCACAATTTGTCTAAAGAAAAACTCACTCCACCATGCCAAACCACAAAACCCTTATTTTATGCTAGTATGAGGAGGGTTTATTGAAATGAATAGTTCCACACCTTACCAAAACATGCCACTACATCGAACCTTCTTAAAATCATTTGCACAAACTCAAAAGACAATCACCAAACCTTTACATGTAATATTTTATCAAACCCTAGGGTGAAACCTCATTTTTCATGCCCTTTTCCATCAAAATCTATAGGGGCAACAACACAAACCCCATAAAACTTATCCCCTTTCACAAAATAAGAACCCTAACATCAAAATTGGTTTCTAAATATGTATTGGGTCAGTGGAAACATAAAGATATTGAAAAAGAGAACACAATCACCATGTACGAAACATTATAGTTCAAGGAAACATCATATTTCTAATAAAAATATAGAAAAATGCAAGGAAAAAATGAATTTTATTGATCTTCTTCTAAGTAAATAGTACATTTATGCTAGACATGGTCCTCTTTCACACCCAAACATGCGGAATTGCTCTAAGCTACGTTCAACCGACTTGATCCCTTAAGGGTCCAAAGTGCAAAAGGGCAACAATCTTTGATGAGGTATTATTCAAAAAACATTACACTTATGAAATATTCTTCTGATCCTATGAGATCACGTTGGGCCCCTCTACAATAACCTCTCTCAGTTTTTGTTATCTCAGAGTGGTTTTTCTGTGGTGTCTAGTTTTCACTTGATGGAAAAGTGTCAAATGTAAGCAATGCAAAGTTGCAAAGTGGTACAACTTTCATTTTGCAACTTGTGTGAGTAAACAGACTATTCCAACGCATTTGAATAGGTACATTTATTCTATGAATGGTCCTCTTTCGCACCCAAACACACGGAATCACTCTGAGCTACGTTCAACCAAATTGATCCCTTAAGAGTCCAAAGTGCAAAATAGCTGCAAACTTCAATATGTTGTTACTTGGATACCGTGGCACTTAAAAAATTCTCGTATGATCCTATGGGATTGCATTGGGACCCTCTACAAAAAACTCTCTCAGTTTTCACTATATCAGAGTAGTTTTCCTGTGGTGGCAGATTTTCACTTGGGGAAAAAGTTGTCAAATGCAAGTAGTTGAAAGTTGCAAAATAATGCAACTTTCGTTTTACAACTTATGTGACTAAATGGACCATTCCAAAACATCTGAATATGTACATCTACACTAGAAGTAGTCCTCTTTCATACCCAAACACGTGGAATCGCTCTAAGCTACGTTCAACCAGATCAATCCCTTAAGAGTCCAAAGTGCAAAATTGTGCAAACTTCAACATGTTGTTATTTAGATATTGTAATTCTTAGAAACTTCTCGTTTGATTCTATGGGATCATGTTGTGCCCCTCTACAAAAACCTCTCTTAGTTTTCGCTATCTTAGAGTGGTTTTCCCGTAGTGGCAGATTTTCACTTGGGGAAAAAGTTGTCAAATGCAAGTAGTTGAAAGTTGCAAAATGGTGCAACTTTCATTATGCAACTTATGTGACCAAACAGACTGTTCCAATGCATCTGAATAAGTATGTTTATCATAGGAATGGTCCTCTTTTGAATCCAAATACGCGAAATCACTCTGAGCTACGTTCAACCGAATCGATCCCTTAAGAGTCCAAAGTGCAAAATGGTGCAAACTTCAACAAGCTGTTACTTAGATACGGTAATGTTTAGAAACTTATCATCTAATACTATGGGATCACGTTGGGCCCCTCTACAAAACCTCTTTTGGTTTTTTCTATCTTAGAGTGGCTTTCTCGTGGTGGCGAATTTTCACTTAGAGAAAAAGTTGTCAAATGCAAGTAGTTGAAAGTTGCAAAATGCTGTAACTTTTATTCAACAACTCATGTGACCAAATAGACTATTCTAACATGTTTGAATAGGTATGTTTACACTAGGCATGGTCCTCTTTCACACTTGAACACACGAAATCACTTTGAGCTACGTTCAACTAGATCGGTCCATTAAGAGTCTAAAGTGCAAAATGGCTGCAAACTTCAGCATGTTGTTACTTGGATACCGTGATGCTTAAATTTTTTTTATCTAATCCTACAAGATTTTGTTGGGCCCCTCTACAAAAACCTCTCTCATTTTTTTCTATCTCGTAGTGGTTTTCCCATGGTGACAAATTTTCACTTGATGGAAAAAGTGTTAAATGCAAGTAGTGTAAAGTTGGAAAGTGGTGCAAATTTTGTTTTGCAAATCGTGTGATCAAACAGGCTGTTCCAATGCGTCCGAATAGGTATTTTTACACTAGGAATGGTCCTCTTTTGTATCCAAACATGTGGAATCACTCTGAGCTACCTTCAACCAGATCTATCCTTTAAGAGTCCAAAGTGCAAAATGGCTGCAAACTTCAGTATGTTGTTACTCGGATACCGTGATGCTAAAAAACTTCCTGTCTAATCCTAAATGATCATGTTGGGCCCCTCTATAAAAACCTCTCTCAATTTTCACTATCTCAAAGTGGTTTTCTCGTGGTGACAGATTTTCACTTGATGGAAAAAGTGTTAAATACAAGCAGTACAAAGTTGCAAAGTGGTGCAACTTTTATTTTACAACTCGTGTGACCAAACGAACTATTCTAACATATTCAAATAGGTATGTTTACACTAGGAATGGTCTTCTTTTGCACCCAAACATGTAGAATTGCTTTGAGCTAAACCAGATTGATCCCTTAAGAGTCCAAACTACAAAATGCTTGCAAAATTCAACATGTTATTCAGATACCGTGACACTTAGAAAATTCTCATGTGATCCTATGGGATCGTGTTGTGCCCCACTAAGAACACCTCTTTTAGTTTTCGCTATCTTGAAGTGGTTTTCCCGTGGTGGTGGATTTTCACTTGGGGAAAAAGTTGTCAAATGCAAGTAGTTGAAAGTTTCAAAATGGTGCAAATTTTGTTTTGCAATTCGTGTGACCAAATAGACTATTTTAACACGTCTGAATAGGTATGTTTACACTAGGAATGGTCCTATTTTTCACCCAAACACGTGAAATCGCTTCGAGCTACATTCAACCGGCTTGATCCCTTAAGGGTCCAAAGTGCAAAAGGGAAGAAATTTTTGATAGGCTATTACTCAGAAACTATGATGCTTACGAACTATTCATTTGAGCCTATGGGATTGTGTTGGGCCCCTCTAGAATAACCTCTTTCAGTTTTTGTTATCTCAAAGTCATTTTCCTATGGTGTCTAGTTTTCACTTGATAGAAAAAGTGTCAAATGTAAGCAGTGTAAAGTTGTAAAGTGGTGCAACTTTCATTTTGTAATTCGTGTGACCAAAAAACCTACTTCAAAACATTCTGATAGGTAGGTTTACACTAGGCATGGTTCTCTTTCGCACCTAAACACATGAAATTACTCAGAGCTATGTTCAACTGGCTTGATGCCTTATTATGTCATGCAAAATAATTGAAAAGAGAAACATACACAGGGCGGTCGAGAAGTTTGAGTATTCCACATAAAAAATGTATGATCATCAGTGTAGAGCACCTTGTTCCTCCATTTGATGAAGAAGGTCTAGTTTAATGGTTTTAGTCATTACAATGTCAAATCAGGCCATGATAAGCCATTTTGTAATCTTGCTTATAGTTTTCAGTTGGTGTGTTAATGTGGGGTCATTTGTGTCAATTATGTAAGTACGATAGTGAGTACGAATAAGAAAATAGCATTGTTAAAGGCATTGGAAGAGATTACTAACATTGCCCCTATTCAAAATTTAGAATTTAAGCCTTAAAAGCAAGGCTAGACAAGATGAAACGAAGAAATTTCATGAGAATAAGTTAGAATAGGTTGGAAATAGGGTGAGGTTGTGGAGTTTGATGTGTTCAAATGGTCTGCAAGGACAAAGGAGGTCAAAAGTATGTTATGGAATGATGCCCTACTTGGGAAAAGAGCGGTTTTGAATGAAAAAGAGAGGTTTGAGGGAGTAAAAGTGGGTAAAGTCAAGGGGAAACATAATTTGGTGGTCAATTAAGTTTGTGCAAGTAGAATGAAGAGTGTTGGAAGAGATTTTGAGGTTGTATGACGTCTAGATATGGGGTTTTCAATAAAACCTAGTGAAATTTGAGAAAAGTGAGGGTTTAGAGGATAGTGGGGTTAGAGGGCCAATCAGACCCTAAAAATTGTGGATTTTGTGGATTTGCAGGCTAGTAAATGTTGTCCAATGGTGGTTTTCAATTGGAAGAGTGATTGAGAGGGTGTTGCTTTGTTAATAGACCTATTTAGGGGTTTAGGACAGTGTTGGGTCCATTTCTTATTTGTATTATAAATTATAACTTGCTTTCTCCCCAGTCCATTTTGTATACAAGAAATAATATTGCAAAAAATTGACATATAAACCTTTTGATGTGTTTATATGGTGACACATCAAGAACATAACAATTTCTTTTGCACTATCAAGATTATGCTGTGAACATGTTTAAAGACTATTGAAGATAAATGTTTGTATGCTAATGTGTCAAGAAGTTAACTACTTTATCTACTTTGAATATTATGTTTTGAAAGTGTTGTGAAGATTATGTATCCTTTGCTTAATTGAGTTGTTCTAATCAAATGATTAAATATATTGGAATCTTTTTATGAATCATTTCATGGAATACCAATTGAAAATGTGTTTTTTTCTTTTACATAAATTTGTTTAGCATCAATCAATTAATATTCATGAAAAACCATGAAGGATAACAATGATCAATGCTAGGACTAACCGATTAATAAGTATACATGTGAATAAGGGAAGCACAAGTACTCAAAAACATGTAAGCCTTGAAGTATACACAAATTAATACAAAGTATCTGCACAAATACAAGGTATACGCATGAAAACATGTAAGTCACAAAGTATACATTTGAACACATGTAAGTCACAAAGTATACACTTGAATACAAATAACTCATATCTATTGAACCATGAATTTATAATGCAAATATGGACACCATCGATAAAAAAATATTTGTATTAACCAAATAGCCATGTATGCATACATCAATATATGTTGATATAAGTATAAAATATAGGTACAAAATAGCCATATAGGCTTACAAAAATACCATATAGGCATACAATGTCAAATATATCCAATACAAAATATGTACAAAATTGCCATGTAGGAATGCAACAAAGGGCTATGGAATCAAAAGTCATTGCTCTCCATGCTCTGGAAATAAATTCTTTCCCTTTGCTTATCGATTGAATGGTGATAGGTTTGCCACTCATTTGTGTTGCTCCCAAGGAGTGCTTCTCTTACTCCTCCTAGTGTTTAGTTCTTGGTGAATTTTTAACTATTACAGTAAGAATTAAGACATTAATCTATAGAAATTACATTATAAAAAATGATATATTTAACAAAATAATCACTTACCGCCATCTCATGATCACTCTCCACGAGGGAAATATTCACACGCCCATGCTAAGGTGTGCTCAAGCTGTGTATAAACTATCCAAATAGAAATTAAACTACGAATCAATAATGGTTTTATTTTTCACTAACATCTATAACAAAAAATGTAAATGTAAATTTGGTAATTTTCCTTATACCTCCCCTATTAGGGCCATCAAGGATTCTATAGTAGATGAAACACTGATCTCCAATTCCCTTGTCATATTCAGAGGTGTTTCAACTTGCAACATCTGAAAATAAAACAACAAATTATTCAATCACAAAAAATACAATAGCAATCCACATCATGACTTATAATGTATGAGATAATGAACAAAATTTTGAGTACTTATTAAACTATATATTTCTGACTATCATGCTTACTATTTTCCCTATCCATATCTTTTTCGAAAGGACATGTTTTTAGGCTTTTACCCATTGCAGCAAACCAGTGAACCGTTTGATCAAATGCTTTCATAGACATGTATGATAATTGTGGTGGAATAGAGAAGGTAGTGATCTGTTTGAAAAAATGCCTCAAAGAAATGGGGTCTCATGGTGATGGAATGCCATTACAAATAAATGCACATCATGGCATTCCATCACCATAAGACCGCATTTCTTTCGGATCATTGCCTTCTCTATGGTATTATTGCTTACTATTATGATTTGATAGATATTTTCCAAGCATCCATAGTTTGTTGGAAAGCACCTATTTTAGGCTTTTAGCCATAGCACCAAGAAAGTGAGTAGTTTGATAAAATGCTTTGGTACACATGTATGGAAAATGTGGTATCATAGAAAAGGTGGTGAGCTGTTTGAAGAAATGCCTCGAAGAAATGTGGTCTCATGGTTATGGAATGGCATTCCATCACCATGAGACCACATTTCTTCAAGGCATTTTTTCAAACTACTAACTGCCTTGTCTATGCTATTGCTTACTATTATGCTTTGATAGATTTTTTCCAAGCATCCATAGTTTGTCGTGTAGGTGCACCTTTGCAAGCACATGCCTCCATGAGGAAAATTTAGGATTTTGAATTGGTTAAGGTGTTTTGATGATGTAATAAGGCTTAAATAGCCATTTTGGAGGTTGTAATAGTCTTAGTTAATTTAGGCATAAAGTGCAAAATTGCAAAATATTGACAAAGTTGTCAATTTCAAATGTTGTAAAAATGCAAAAAGGGTGTAAAGACATGGAATGCCAAGGGTCAAAGTAGTTGTAGAGGTTATTGAGTTGTTTTAGGAAGTTGGAAAGGTTGGGAAATTTTTAAAAATGATATGATCCATCGATGTAAGTTGTTGTTTGAAAGGTTGAGTCTTTGAAACATTTTTTCAAAAAACTCATTGCCTTGTCTATGCTATTGCTTACTATTAAATTATTCTTTCATATATTCCTTCCAAGCATCCATAGTATAGACAAGGTAGTGAATTGTTTGAAAAGATGCCAAGTAGTAAAAAGTGGTCTCATGGAATTCCATGACAAGAAAATGCAATTGGAAGCTGCTCCTAGACTTATTAATGCTATGTGAAGTAATTGCATCATTGCTTATGTTGAATTTCTAATCAACTATATTGTAGTTGAAATTTTGTCATCTATCAACATCTAGTTATTAGTTATGGAATGTGAAGTAATGCTTTGAGTTTGAATGATGTGCAATAGAACATAATCAATGATATGAATATAAACTATATAAATCTATTAAGTACAATTCATTAGTCAAACTCTTTATTCTATTACATGTGTGTAGGTTTGAGTAAATCCACTAGCACTGGGAGGTGTTCCCTCGAAACCTCCAATATTATCCTATTTAACATCCAAAATCACATATTAAAATGCCATTCATAAAACAATGCTATTAACATGTAATAAATTTATAATTTTTTACTAGTTACATACCCCACCATTAGGTGTACTGTAGAAATAAGTAGGTGGAGGACTGGTGTATCCAGTCTCAACACTGTGACCCTACAATTTTATTCAAATCATAAAACTAAATTAGTTAATCTTGCATTTCAAAATAAAAATTTAATAAATTAAATTCAATAAACATGCTAACTTCTACTTGAGTATCAATTCCATACGCCTCATGTAAAATTTCAGCTACCCTCTCCATCTCCATAGTTGCAGATGGATCCTACGTATTAGCCTCCTAAGTGTCGGTGGGGTCATATGAACAAGTCGCCTCGAAAGATTGACACACATGGGTTCAAAGGCCACCACTCGAAGACTCCCTTGGATGGTGCTGTAGAATAAGTATAGAATGTTGGATGACACTCTAGGTCAAAGTGTTGACCACTTGCAATGTCTCTACGTCGACACTCTCCTTCGTGACAGAAGGCATAACAACGTGCTCATGAGGTGGCCTAGTGAGAGCTCATCTCCCTTGCTACGTAGGATCTGGATGTGCACTGGGTCTATCCTAAGATGATCCCCCACCTCCCCCTTGGAACTCCCTCATATCAAAATAATTTGGGATTTTATTCAATATGAACTCACTATATAGTTTCCTAAGGAAATACTGCGGGACTTCACAATTGTTGCACGGTGGGTAATCAAAAACTATGTACCACCCATCATAAAAATAGTTCCTAATATATTGGTGGTGGCACCAATGAATAGGAAACCTCTTCACATTAAGGGTAAGATTTTGATTTGTGCGCGGGTTAGTGAATAATGAGCACAAATCACCTTTTGTAATTTTTAAATCCTTTACATTTTGATATGATAGTTTATCCACGTAATAAGCCCTAGTCGCCTGCCTCCTATCTTGCCAACCAGTTATTTGTTTGCTAATTAAATTTACATTTTTTAACATATCTTTCAATGAACTTGTCAGGGTCATTCTTTCCATGATTGAACCATTTGGATAACTCAACCTACTAATTAAATCTTCAATTTTTTTTTGTTGTTGTTCTCAATTTCACTCATTAAATTTTGTTGAGTGTCAGGAGGGTGTTGAGTGATTGGTGGAGGTTGTTGTTGTGGTTGATTTTGTTGTTGAGGATTTGGATGCTGTTCTTATTGAAGATTTTGAGGGTTTGTAGCTTGATTTGCATCTCCTACAAATTCAAAAAAATAAATATCAAATACAACATAAAACCAACAAATTCAAAACAAAAAGAAAACAGTCCTTACCTCTCAGACCTCCTCCTCGTCATGGCACCATCCTTACGATGAAATAGGAACTGTTGATGAAGATTTTTGCAAAATACTTCCTCCTAGAACACGAGTGTAGAAAATGGGGGTTTTGGTTGCAGGCATAACAAAAAACACTATTGAAATGCAAGAATGAATGCGTTTCACATTTTCTTTTGGTTTTAACATGTCATAACACGAGTGCATTATATCGCGCTCATGTTATGGGTTCATTGTGGCCGAGCCTTAGGCTTGGCACACCAAGCCATAATGTGAGCGAGTTATAACACGCTCACATTATTGTTTTTCAAAACTTTTTTAAAAAAGTGGCCACAAATTGGCTACCCATCTCCATAAACCCACCCTATTGCCTCCAGTCATATACTTTCACACACTTCACAATGTCTGTATTTTTGCATTCATCACACTTGATTTCATCGAACATAATCAAATTTTACTTAGACCATTCTATGCTTCCATAAACTCCTAAGTCAGCAAAATACAATGTCTTCATAATCTCCTAAGTCAGCCAAATTTTTTTTGAATTAGGTCACCACAAAACATGGAACAATCAAAACCTTCTCGCTCAAATTAGCACGCTACCATGATATCCAAAAATAGAATATACATGTTACAATGCAAATAATGTTCTGGGGAACATTAACCAATTTCTAGATCAGTATGGACCCATAAGAGTGTGTATCATTATGTTTCAAAATGAATGGGACCAGGACAAGCACAAAAAAAGATAGATCACAACAAAAGATCCAGAGTACACCAATCCAGATCACCAAAGCATCAAACTAATCAACCAAGATATGTTGACATCAATGACAACCATTAATGACAACAATCTCTCCCTTTGTCATTGATGGCAACATCCATCAGCAACAAACTGAAAAACTCAAATATTAGCATCTTCTTGTCCTCTTTTCTTCTCCCCCTTTGACATCAAGGACAATGGGAAAAGCTCCCCCTGAAAAACCTACTCCACTCCCTTATGAGGAAGCCTCCCAACATTGATCCAGATAAGAGTGAACATGTAATACCTTGGACCAGTGCACACCTTGGTGCACATTATTGTAGATTAGGAGGGGGAAGAACCCCTAACTTCTATTGGAGATACTCAAAAATATTTTTGCTCAACGGTTTTGTGAAAATGTCTACAATCTGATCTTTTGTAGTTATATATTCAAGTCCGACCTCATTGTCCAATACCTTATCCCTCAAGAAGTGATATTTAATGGATATATGTTTCATTCTGGAGTGTTGTACTAGATTCTTGGAAATGTTTATTGCACTGGTATTATCACACATAATTGAGATTGGTTCATCAAATGATATGCCAATGTCCTTTAGTGTTTGTTTCATCCACAATACCCGAGTGCAACATGAGGATGCTGCAATGTATTCAATTTCAACAGTAGATAGAGACATAAACGATTGTTTCTTACTTGACCAAGCAACCAACCGGGAGCCAAGGAAATAAGCTCCACCACTTGTGCTCCACTTGTTATCAACACATTCAACCCAATCAACATCAGTATGAGTTGTCAAAGTGAAAAATGAGTCCTTTGGATACCATAACCCCATATCTTTTGTACCCTTCAAATATCTAAAGATCCTTTTTACTACAACAACATGTGATTCCTTTGGTTCTTGTTGAAATATAGCTACTAAACAAATAACATACATAATGTCTGGTCTAGTAGCAGTCAAATATAAGAATCCTCCAATCATTGACATGTACATACTTGAATCAACTTTAGGTGAATCATCTTCTTTTGTCAACTTGCATTCAACAACAATAGGTGTACAAACTGGTTTGGAGTTCTCCAACCCAAAATTTTTCAATAATTCTTTGGTATACTTGGATTGAGAAATGAAAATTCCTTTGTTGTTTTGATTTACTTGTAGTCCAAGAAATAAATTTAACTCACCTATCATAGACATTTCAAATTCCTTTTGCATTTCATCTACAATTTTTTTGCACATATCATCATTTCCTCCAAAAATTATGTCATCAACATAGACCACAATAATCAACATTTGATCTGAGTGAATTCTGTAGTATAAATTACTGTCAATAGATCCCTGCTGAAATACTTATCCAATCAAGTACTTGTCTAATCTTCCATACCAGGCTCTAGGTGCATGTTTCAATCCGTATAAAGCTTTCTTCAACCTACAAACAACATTTGGGTCACTTTCAAACTTTCATCCCTCTGGTTGCTAGGAATATAAGGATTACTTCCATCTGGTCAAGAAGGGCATATGTTTCTTCAAATTCAATACCTTCGACCTAAGTGTAACCTTTGCAAACTAGTATTTCCTTTTTTCTCATTACCTTTCCATTTTCGTCTAGCTTGTTCCGAAATACCCACTTTGTTCTAATTACATTTTTGTCTGCCGGTCTGGGCACAAGTTCCCAAGTATGATTTTTCTCTATCTGATCAAGCTATTTTTTCATTGCCTTCACCCAAATCTGATCATTGCATGCTTCTTCCATAGTCTTTGGCTTAATTTGTGAGAGTAGAAATAATAATACTTGCTTTTGAGTTGCTTTGCTTCTTGTGATGATTCCCTTATTTTTATCCAATAATCTAGTTTTCTGAGTGATTTCTTTGTACATACTTTGGGGTTTTAGTTTTAGTTGTTGGATCCTCCTCTGTCTCTTCTTTCTTATCCTTCTTTTATTTGTTATCTAGGTTATCTTATTCATATTCAATATGCCTGTAAGGATTTCTTTGAATATCTTCATCTACTTTCACATTCACACTTTCAACTATCTTGTTCAGTCTCTTGTTGTAACACCAGTACGCTTTGCTTCTTGTAGAGTAACCCAAAAATATGCCTTCATCTTGTCTACTGTCGAACTTTCCAATATTGTCCCCATCTCTTCGGATGTAGCATTTTCTTCCAAAAACTTTGAAGTACTTTACTGAGGGAGCTCTTCCATGCCATATCTCATATGATGTCTTTACATATTTCCTCTAGCACATTATTCTTTTAAGAGTGTAAACTGCTATGTGTATTGCTTCTCTCTAGTAGACTTGTGGTAAACCTACTTCATTGATCTTTGTTCGAGCTGCTTCTTGAACTGTCTGGTTCATAGTTTCAACTACACCATTTTGTTGAGGTGTTCTAGGGGCAGATAGTTGTCTTTTAATACCATTTCTTTCATAGAATTTGTTGAATTCATCAGAAATAAACTCTCCTCTATTAGATCTTAAACACTTGATTCTCCTATGAACTTCATTCTCAATTTTTTCCTTGAGAATCTTGAATTTTTCTAAAGCCTTTGATTTTTATCTTAAGAATACAACCCGGGTTAATATGGAATAATCATCAATAAAAACCATGAAATATCTCTCACCTTGTAAGCTTCTTGTTTTGGTAGGACCACATATGTCAGTTTGTACAAGGTCCACCAAACCGGTAGATGATTCTTCTTTACTTCAAAATGTTTCTCTAGTCTACTATCCTTCTTCACATCCTTTGTAGATAGTGTTGTTTGGTTTGGTTAGTCTTCGTAAATCTCTGACTACTCTTGTTGAACTTATCCTTACCAAATTGTCGAAGTTGATGTGACACATCCTTTGGTGCCAGAGCCAATGATCATTGGACTAAGAAAATAAGCATCTCTTTGTATCTCCTTCCAGTTGATACATATTCCCACTTGTTCTTTTTCCAGCTACAACAATAGTTCTGGATCTCTTCTGGATCTCACAACCATAATCCTGAAACACCACATTATAGCCATTTTCACACATATGTCCAACACTCAAAAGATTATGATATAAAACCTTCACATAGTAAACATTGTCATTGTTATGTTTTCCATCAAAGGTAATATAACCAATTCCAACAATATGTGTTGTTTTATCATCTCCAAATCTAACAGAACCTCCATCATATTTTTCAATCTTCAAAAACTTACTTTTATAACTGGTCATATGATTCAAACATTGACTGCCAATTAGTCATCCATTTCTCTTTTTTAACAAATAATGCAACTTCAGTGTTATCATCGGATTTTGGAAAAATATTAGAGATATCAAATCTAGGTTCATCCTTTTCCACCAAAAACAAACAATCCTCATGATCTGATTCATCATCTGAGATGTTGGAATTCTCATTAACATAACATGCCTTCTTATTGATATTTTAAAACTTTTGCCTTGTTCCTTTTTCCATACACTTGGTTGCTAAATGACCAATCTTTCCACATCTAAAAAATTTAAGAGGAAACATACCCTTTTACTTTCCAGTACCTTTCTTCAGTTTCCTTGTGAAGTTTTCTTCCAACTCTTCTGAACTTTCATCATCTAGATCATATTCTATCTTTGTGGCTTTGAAGGCTGTTTCAAATTTCTCCTTTTCTTTTCCATATTTCCTCATTTCAAATGTGGTCAAGGTTCTAAATAGTTGCTCTTAGGTGAATTTATTTGGATCATAAACTTCCTCAATAGCTGAGATCTTGTGACTATAGCTCTCTGGTAGGGTCATCGAATCTTCTCCATAACGTCTTCATCCGTCAGATTTCCTCCTTGAATTTTGACTTCATTTATTGCACTTCCAACTCTCTAAAAGTATCTTGCTATATCCTCACCTTCTTCCATCCTCAAGTTTTCATATCTACGCTTAGTTGTCAACTTCTTTGATAATTTGACTCTATCATTTCCTTCATAGATTTCTTTCAACTTTTTCCAAACTTCATAAGCAGTGCCCAATGAAATAAATTTTGTTAACTCACTCTTAGACAAAGCACTAAAGATTGCATACCTTTCATTTTCATTCTCTTCATATGCTGCAATCTCATCCACAAAACTAGGACCACTTTTTAGTTCGACATATTTTGTCTCAACAACTTCCAAGTCTTGTAGCCTAGTGAGATCAGGTAACCTCTCATATTCACTTTCGAGAAAATGTACTCAGATCCATCAAATTCAGGAATTGTCAGTTTGTGTGCCATCATATCTACCCCAAGCGGTTAAGCTCTTTTTCAAGGAATCAAAGATCTGATACCAATTGTTGAACAATCCAGATAATTGAGAGGGGGGTGAATTAGTTATTATAAAAAATATTCTTGGCTTTAATTAATCTGAAGCAAACTTAAATCAATCAGATAATGATCTAACAGATATGAACATGAAAGCACATAACAACACCATGCACAAAGAACACCATAATTTATGTGGAAACCAAAGAAGGGAAAAACCATGGAGAATGCTAATTCTCAATTATAAAACACCGGTTAAGGTGACACTGGGTAAGGTGATTTTTACAAAGGGCTCACTG
This sequence comes from Sequoia sempervirens, assembly GCA_007258455.2. NCBI lineage: Eukaryota > Viridiplantae > Streptophyta > Pinopsida > Cupressales > Cupressaceae > Sequoia > Sequoia sempervirens. Next base: position 324,088 of record VDFB02315260.1, on the reverse strand, counting down.
CCAAGTTGCTCACTATAGGTAAGTCTCACTACCGGTGGGCTCACTGCCCAGCTATTATAGCCAAAGATAAAAAGGCTCACTTCCAAAAGAGAAAGGTTCACTGCCTAGAGAGAAAGGCTCACTACGAACATAAAACAACTCACTACTAGAAGAATGATGAAAGGGAATCCACCACTGAAATAACTGTCACCAAAAATGACATCGAATAGAATCTCACTGTCTGTTGCCTCTAGTCATATACTTTTGCATACTTCACAATGTCTAGATTTTTGCATTTATCATGCTTTATTTCATCAAATAGAATCAACTTTTACTTATACCATTCCATGCTTCCATAAACTCCTAAGTCGACCAAACACAATGTCTTCATAATCGCCTGAGTCAGCCAAACACAATTTGAATTAGGTCACCACAAAAAATTGTTGTAGTGGAGAGGAATGAAATGTGGACCAATCAAAACCTCCTCACTCAAATCAACATGCTACCATGATATTCGGAAATAGAATATACATGTTACAATGCACATAATGTTCTAGGGCACATTAACCAATTTCCAGATCGGTCTGGATCCATAAGAGTATGTATTATTGTCACAAAATGAATGGGACCAGGACAAGCATGACCAAAGATAGATCATCACAACACAAAATTTGAAGTGTGCCAATCTGGATCACCAAAGCATCAAAATAAATCAACCAAGATATGTTGACATAAATGACAACCATTAATGGCAACAATCAACATCACATTCCAACAAATCCTTTGACATTTATAGTTGGTGAAAGTCATACCCCTTTAGGAAGTGCTCCTTTTTCCAACCTTGGTTTTGGTTGCACTCCTCCTTAGTCATCACTATTTCCTTCTTGTCCTTCACCTTCATTGGGGATTTGCTTTTTGCTTCCTTAGCAGAGGATGCGCTTGCTACTCTTGTTCATGGATTTGGTATTCAGGTGCCTGCATCAACACATAGAGTTAACTCACTCCTTTTCCTTGTTGGAATGGATGTTAGTTGTGCTCCCCCTGTGGTGCTTACTCCTACTTTTGGTGGGCATAGCTTTTTTCAAGCTGTTGGTACTAAAACTGATCACCATTTGAGGGAGAAATTTCAACCTCTTCATTGTGCTAAATCATCTCTAGTGGTGATTTGTGGAATGGATGTGGTGGATAATGAGGAATTATATCAATGTATGGGTTTGGTGTGCAAATTATTCAATCTTTCGCCTTCTCTTCTTGATCTTCATAAATGGGTGCTATATTTTTGGAAGACTTGTGATTGGTAAGATTGAGCTCTTTCTGCATGTAAAGGTTTTTTCATTGCCTCTTTTGAGGATAGAAATTTGGTGTTGGGTAAACTATGGGCATGGGGAGAGTAATCCCTCTTTGTTAAGCCTTGGTCAACCTCATTTAATCCTCTTATTGATCCATTGAGTGTGTGTTTGGTGTGGGTTAGACTTCCAAACCTCCCTTTGCAGTTTTGAGAGGTTTAATGTTATGAGGCCATACGCAACTCTTTTGGTTGCTTCTTGAAAATTGAAATTCCACTTCATACATGGGACACTCTAATTTTTCTCACATCTCAGTGGATATTGACATCTCCAATACTCTTCACAAGGATGTGGTTTTGATGGTAGGGGATTGATATAGACAAGATTGGGGGGTCTTATAACACTACCTAATCCCACAGCCTTAATATGTCATCCAATCCATATTAACATATAAATGGAAAAGGAATGTGAAACATATCTTAATTTAAATGTTCATAAACATTTATACATGAAAATTCCTCAAGATTAATTACATATATGGAGGATTCAACATTGAATAAAATTCAGAATTTTTTACAAACTTTTCTAGACATATCTTGTCTACAAGTCATCAAATCCTCATGTCTTCAAACCTTCTTTGCTTCACTCATCTTTTGAAACCTATTTTTTCTCTTCATTATGTAGATCTCATTCCTTCCTTGAACACCTACAACACACTTGAAAAATCCATTTTCTCTTCTTCTATTCCTCTTCTCTTCACAAGTTGATTTCCTGCACTCTTTCTTATGCAACTCTCATGAGCAACCTACAAGTTCTTTTTCCAACCTTGCTGCTATTGATTGCTGCCTTTTTACACCATTAAAGTTTGTATTTTATATGTTCATAAACTTTTACAAATCACCAAAAAGTGGCACCCAAATCTACTCTTTCATTTCCCTCAACTTGACCTCTAAAATTCCTTTACAATTAATGAAATAAAGACATAGTATTGCTTTCAAAATGTGTTGTTAATGTTGCTTTACCATATAAAATTACTTGATGATGTAGATCCCTTTGAAAAATATAGAAAATACAAAACCAAGTTGTTCTCCTTTGGTAATTGAAGAGTGATTCATTATTTTTCCAAAAATTCATTATCTTTCCCTCCATTTTAAGCACCCAATAAGACAAGAATGTAATGTCAAAGGTCACTTGCATTATGAAAATTCTATAAACATCCAAATGGATAAAATGAATATTAATTCTTATTTTCAAGTTCCCTCTAACATGCCAATGGACCCATTAAACCCTTCAAGCCTTCAAATTATACAATATTTTAAAAATCACATTAAACACATTGTTTCCCTCTGATTTTTTAAATGAAAATCCAAGTAGTGGCAAATGAATATTTTATCCTTGAAACACTCCACAATATGCTCATGAAGCTCCAACCCACACCAAAATACAAAAATTAAACATGAAAAGAAAATAAATATTTTTGGATGATGCAAGATCATCTATAGACCTCAATGCTCCTGCATCAAGGATCAACCTTGGACTCAACCTCTATATTATGAGGGCCTCCCTTTTTGATATTGTTGATGCTTCTCCATTGGTCACCAAGCTAAATATTTTCCTATCTCATGTTTCAAAGGATTTTCTTTATGGTGGAAGGGTGCTAAGGATGATACTTAACTATTCATGCTCCTAATTCTTCTTTGGATGATTCCTCTCAAGATGATGATGAGTCTCTTGCTTCTTGCATGACTTTGACATGTCCCTCAATCCTTGTTGTTG